>CACVCL010031435.1:0-30992 GCA_902729485.2 Mus minutoides
CACCTTATTTCAGAGAAAATTACAAAACCTTACACAAGAGAGTGTTCAGAAAAAAACATTAATTAATACAATTCTGTAAAAGAATATAAATACATTACTAAACATAAATTTTCCTGATTAGAAAATTCAAGTTAATAGAAATAGGAACAATTGAAGATATTAATCCACTCTTATTTTGTGTTTTATGCCATCTCACTTAGTATTTGTGAATATTTACATACATATGTACCTTATTTTCCCTTATTACAGACCTCTTACCTCCTCTAATATAACAATGGATGGCTGCCATTTCTAAGCAAAAGGTTTTTGGAAGAAAATAGAAGGAAAATAAGTTATACTTCAGAAGAGTTGCAAATGTTTCAAGAGAGTTGGTTTGATCTCTGAGCTAATGTGTAGAGATTGAAAAACAAAATAGTCCATGCAAAGAGAATATCAAAACAAAGAAAATGGACTGTCAGCTATGGATTAGATATAATCAACCATGTTCTGAACTACAAATGGAGAGGTTTGTAGAAGGCAGACATTAACTAGGGATAGTTAATTAACTCTTTGGTTGGTGGTTTAGTCCCAGGGAGCTCTGGGGGGTACTGGTTAGTTCATTTTGTTGTTCCTTCTATGGGGCTGCAGACCCCTTCAGCTCCGTGGGTCCTTCCTCTATCTCAGCCATTGGGGACCCTTTGCTCAGTCCAATGGTTGGCTGTGAGCATCCACTTCTGTATAAGTCAGGCACTGGCAGAGCGTCTCAAGAGACAGCTATATCAGGCTCCTGTCAGCAAGCTCTTGTTGACATACATACACAATAGTATATGGCTTTGGTGGTTGTTTATGAGATGGATCCCAAGGTGGGGCAGTCTATGGATGGTCATTCCTTCAGTCTCTGATCCACACTTTGTCTCTAACTCCTTCCATGGGTATTTTGTTCCCGCTTCTAAGGAGGATCAAAGTATACACACTTTGGTCTTTCTTCTTCTTGAGTTTCCTGTGTTTTGCAAATTGTTTCTTGGGTATTCTGAACTTCTAGGCTAATATCCACTTATCATTGCATGCATATCATGTGTGTTCTTTTGTGACTGGGTTATCTCACTCATAATGATATCTTCCATATCCATCCATTTGCTTAAGAATATCATGAATTTATTGTATTTAATAGCTTAGTAGTACTCCATTGTGTAAATATACCACATTCTCTGTATCCATTCCTCTGTTGAGGGACATCTGGCTTCTTTACATCTTCTGAATATTATAAATAAGGTTGCTATGAACATAGTGGAACCTAAGGAGAGGTTTTTGGTCCTGTGTAGGTTATATGCCCTAGTATAGGGGAATGCCAGGGCTTTGAAGTAGGCATGGGTGGGTTGGTGAGCATGGGGAAGGGGGAGGAGATAGGGGGTTTTTGGAGAGGAAACTAGGAAAGGGGATAACCTTTGAAATGTAAGCAAAGAAAATATCTAACAAAAATCTTTATGAAATTTCATATAAGCAAAATACTATTATTGTAATTATATAGAAAGTTTTATATTTCACATTATTTTCTCAGAATAGACTCTAAATAAAAGCTGATAACAATTTTTGACCTGTAGTCATATATTTATATTGATAAGTAAATGACAAAGTTAATGAAAAATATAAAAACATATAACCCATTTTTTTTGCAGTTTTGAAGACTACCAATATATTGTTATTTGCTCAAACAACTAAATTAGTTAACATTCTCTCTTAAAAGGCTAAAAATACAGTTTAAAGCACATGGTTTGAACACAGTCTAACTTCTCTTCCTAAAAGTCTCCAGTCATAACTTCTCCGTTCATCTCAGCTTAGAGTCAAATTAACCTTGTCCATGGGCCTGTGTTAGAGCTGAACAGCTGAAAAACAGAAATTCCTTCAATTTCCAAAGCAAGAACTACATAGATATCTCTGAGTTGACTTAAGCTCTGGCTATATATTCTGGGGGAAAGATATCAAGCTCATAAGATTTCTCTTTGTTACTACAATCCCCGAATTTTAAAAAGATGTTCTTTGTCTCTAGATCAATGCTTTTCATTCTCCCTAATGCTGCAACCCATTAATACAGGTTTTTTTAATGTTGTGGTAGCCTTCAACCATAAAAATTATTTTCATTGCTAAATCATAACATAATTTTACAACTGTTATGAATCATATTGTAAATTTTTGATATGGATAATATTTGATATGCAATACTGTGAAAGGGTTTATAGACCCTCAAATGGGTCCCGACCTAAAGGTTGCGAACCACTGTTCTAGATAATAAAATGATAGGATTGAGGATAGTGAAGTAGGAGTTACTGCATAGAAATCAGTATTGATTAACATTTCCTGACCATCCTCATAAAGACCACTGGTGAGGATTTAATCTCAAGATGGTCATTTTTCTGATGATTTTGATCTAGGAAGGGGGATTGCAAATGAAATCCCTTGATATATACCATTTCATCATCATTAATATTAAAATATTTGCATTTTCATTTCTATTCAACTCTTTATAAAAAATAGTAACCTAAGCTTTTAAAATTAGACAAGAAATTCCTCTAACATGTTTTCCCTGACATATCCCATGTACTATTTAAATCTGTGCGATATTTTAAGTTGGCATAGTTGTAAATATTGTAGCAGTATTTACCATTATGTTTAGTTAATGGCATTTGCTTCATTTAGATCAATCAATTAACTTATTTCATTGAATTAATATAGATAAAATATTGAGAAATATTTGTATAAATAGTGCTTACATTTACTTTGTATTTATCATTTTTCCACTGAAGGCTTTAACTACAGTCAGGAAGGCAGTAATTGTGTTAACTCCTTGGCCTCTACCAGTGTGGGCTGCAATTGTCACCAGATGGATTTTGTTGATTTATTTATTTATTGTAATACCTTAAATTTCAGAAATCCCCTGGAAACTTTCATATGAGGTATAATTTAAAAGTATGTAATGCCAGTATATCTATTAGAAATTTAGAATATGAAGAGGAAGTAATTGTTAAAGATGATATTTACATTGCGCACATAGCATTTACTTGATTGGAGTTTATTTGGATCTTTTAAAAGGCTAAGTTGGATCAATCTTCACTATAAGAATATATGTTACTGAGTTTTTTGCTGAGAATTTAAGCACATAAGACAGCCTAAGTAGAAAAGGTTATCATACTTGGCACCCTACGGGATTGGCATATAGATGAGCTATCCCAATGCTTGCTTACTATGCACCATGTCTAAGCTAGATCCTCAACACACTAAACTAATCCAGCAGTTAGGACGTGAAAAATAAGAGGATCAGAAGTTCATAGTCATCATAGGGCATAACAATTCAGCTACCTGAGATCATGTATTAAAACAGGCAGATTTTACAAAGTAGCTGATGTAGAAAATGTCATAACTAGCCAAATTAGCCTTTAATTCTTTCCAGGTGAAACCTACCCCATAAAGGAAGTATTCAGAAAAATACAGATGGTTAATTGCATCTAATTTTTCCTTAGTATAAATATTTTGTAACTATATAAAGAAGGTATTTGTGTTAGAAATGCATCATTAATTATAAAAAAAATGCAAGTTTCAGTGACTGATGTAAATATCCCTAATAAAGATGTCACTTTGAGGAAATGACTTAAATGAAACTTCCAATTTAAAGAAAAATCAGAATTTGCATTCTCTCCTCAAAGACATTGCCACACTTTTTGCTATGGTGGTTTCCATCTGAGCAGTGTACACAGGTTCAATCACTTTTTATTTGTAGACATATGTTCATGGCATAGAGAGCCAAACTTCCTCAAATGGAGGGTAATGACAGTCATATCATAAAGAAATTTGGAAGCAGGCATAATACCACACAGACACCATCCACTAATCAGGATTCAAAGCAGGAAGAATTCCATGAATCCTAGGCCATAGCTATATCAAGGTCAATAGGCTTAGATAGCCAAACTTGTCTAAAAAAGAAAAGTAGTTGAGTACTTTAAAATTGGTAAAGTAAAAGAGTGCATATATACACTTTTTAAACATAAATATCATACAAGAGAAAATTTAGAAAGGAAGTAAATGTTTATATTCAGGAAAAAATCCTGTCCATGAATAGAAAGGACAAGTCATACTGTTTGTCTCCATAAATGTCTTTTAAAAATTATCTAAGTGTGCATAACTTTCATCTATTGTACAGCGAAAATATTTTATACCTGCTATGGAAATCATGATCCTAACTTTTGTCTTGATGTCATTCATTATAAAAGCATATATAGCTCTTCCTATATTCTATTTACTCAAAGAAACTTTACATTTTGTGGTTTCTTGTGGGTAGAGTTTACATGGGTTTTGATATCAAGGGAAGAACAATCTTTGTCTAATTATCCTGTGTATTATCTGTTTCCATGAATATAATAAAGTGCCAAAGGTTGTTACATTTATAAAGAAAAAAAGTTTCTTTAATATGGATTTCTCTCAGATACTTTGGCATAGATATATGCTGGGATCTTGTGAAATTACATGCACTTACATCACAGGGACAGAAGCACTTGCAGTAGAGAAAATGAAAACTTCACAAAATGGAAAGCTAGAGTGATTTGAGGATTGGCCTAGGATTTTTTTTTCTCTCTCAAAATCAGACTCAGGGATCCACAAAAATGACCTCCTACCTTCCACAAGTGCAGGCCAGTTACTGACCTGAAGATATTCTGCTTTAAGGTTCTACATTGCATGTCATCAAAGTAGGCCCAAGCTTTCACCATTAGAAACTTTGGGGAATACACCCAACACCTTAACATAATCCAGATAATTGCATTAGATTGATATGGCCCAGAATTGCACATGAAGTCTATAGCTATTCTTCCTTCCTTCCTTTCCTTTTCTCTCCTTTCTCTCTCTCTCTCTCTCTCTCTCTCTCTCTCTCTCTCTCTCTCTCTTTCTTTTTTTCTTTCTTTTCTTTCTTTTTTTCTTTCGACAATGAAAGGAACACAGAAAAATGTAAATGCAACATGTATCTCTAAACTCCTCTTTCTCCTTCACATTGCATTCATCTGCTCTGGTTGAGAGATCTTTGAAGACACTGCAACATGCCTGATGCTCCACAGAAGAAAGAACACCCAGCATGGTAGACATAATTTTTCCACCCACAGGTTCTGGATTTCAGCTGCTGCTACTTCTGGAAGCTACTTGTCTGGCCACTGTCTGGAGTGAATATGTGCAGACAGAATTGGCAGCAACTTAGGCTTTTGCAAGTAAAGTTTAAAGTTGATAACATGGTCCTGATAAAAAGAAAATATTCAAAGGGTTCTTTGTTTTAATGAAGGTCCAATCATTTTTAATTGTTTATTCTTTTGAGATTATAATTATATCATTTTCCCTTCTTTCATGTCTCCAATTCCTCCCATATGCTCCTTATTGTTCTCTTTCAAATGCATGGCCTCTTTTCACATTAATTGTTGTTTTATGGAAAATATGTCTGTCTTTACACATTATATATTCCTAGTTATAACCTGCTCAGTCTATATAATGGTACGTTTATGTATCTTTTTAGGGCTCACTGCTTGGTACTGGATAATTAATTGTGTCCTTCACTGATGAAGATTATTTGTCCAGCTCTTAGCATTCCTTAATTGCTTGTAATACTTTACATAGAGTTAATGGTTTTCCCCTCCCTCAATCCACTTTGACATACCCAATTGTCCTTCTTCAGCTCAGGCTTAGCCTAACAAGTTGGTGAGATTTTATGGGTGTAGCTTTTGACAAATGAAGAAGCTTCCTAAAGCAGTAGCTGAAATCTAGAGCCCTTAGTTGGAAAAATACATCTATCATCCTGGTTACTAGGAGAAACAGTCGCACAGCAAACTCCCTGTTCCTTTTGTGCTTACAATATTTCTGTCTCTCTACTATGTTTCCTGAGTCTTATGTGTTGGAATTGTTTTGTAAATGTATCCATTGGGACTGGGATCTCTGCTTTGCTTTGCCTTTTGATTGGCTGTGATTTTCTGTAATCGCAAAGAGGACACCTCAAAGAGGGTTGAGAACCACACTTACCTCTGTGTATAAGAACAAATGTCCTTGGTTATGCAGACTTTATATGCCCCAATACAGGGGAACGCCGGGGCCAGGGGGTGGGAGCAGGGCCGGGAGGGGAGAGGATATAGGGAACTTTCTGGATAACACTTGAAATGTAAATGAAGAAAATATCTAATAAAAGTTGAAAAAAAAAAAAAAAAGAACAAATGCTTAGTGGAGTTAGGGACTATATTGTTTTAGTAAAGAGGTATTTGTAGTTTCTTCTACAAGATCCAAAACTTCAATAGACTTGAATCATTGCCTCAGTTTCTGGTACCATACATTACTTCCCTCTTGTTGAGCAGGTCTTAAGTCCAACGGAAAAACTGTTGGTTACCACCAAGACACACTGGTTACTAGTGAACCCTTAGGGTTATGGTGCCATGAAGGGGGCATTACTCAGGTTTATAAATATGATAATTGATTAAGACTGTGGTTTGCTTCTGTCCTTTGGAAGCTTGTATGATGCCTTCTGATACTATGAATGTTAGACCTAGTGGAGGAAATTTTCAGGTTACTTCCAGCTCAAAGGCTTCTGGGTCCTATGTCTGAAGTAATAGGGATTTACCTTCCATCTCTTGGAGGGTAATCAATGGTAATACTGACAGTCTAGTATTGGAGAGAATTTTGGAAAATCCTCACCAAAAGCTTAAAAATGGGATTCTCTTGCCTGGTAACAAGTCTCNTTTTTTTTTTTTTTTTTTTTTTTTTTTTTTTTTTTTTTTTTTTTTTTTTTTTTTTTTTTTTTTTTTTTTTTTTTTTTTTTTTTTTTTTTTTTTTTTTTTTTTTTTTTTTTTTTTTTTTTTTTTTTTTTTTTTTTTTTTTTTTTTTTTTTTTTTTTTGAGAATTTTATTGATGGAACAGAAAGTGGCATGTAAGTTTGAGGCACATAAAATGTTCCAGACTAACCTTTCACCATGACCTTTTAAAGAGATTCACATTTTTTTTTAATTTTGTTTGAAGCATCTTCTAGTAGATAATAGCACAGCAAGAACTCTAAAGCTCTTTAGATTCAAATTACAGACCCTTGCCCATAAGTTCCTTGTCTATCATGTCATTGAACCTTCCAATTATATCATCTATGCCTGTCTTCTTTAAGATGTTGAATGACAGAATTTAGTCCTGGAATCAATTAGCCCCTTATTATTTCTTATATCCATGTCAAAGCTAGGTTCATAAAACAACATTTTTTACTCCTGATATCTGGGCAGATATATCAAGACAAGCATATTCATTTTCTTCTGCCCATATCTGTCAACAGCTGTTTCCATCAGACCAACACTATAATTTGTCAATAGGCATGTAAGCCTTATTGGCTCTTCTTCAAATTTCAAAATATAGAATACAGTGTGATTTTTAAACAGAATAATACTTTTTATATACTTTTAACATGGTATTACTTCATAAAAGTCTGTCAAAATATTCTAAATAGGATATTTTTCATACTAACTCTTTAATTATATTATTATTCTTTAATCTTTTTTTTTTTTTTTTTTTTTTTTTACAGTTCAGGCATTATTCACCTCCTGGTCTGCCCTCCCACTTTTCCTTATCCCATTCCACCCCTCTTGTTTTCAATAGGATGTCCCCACCCATAACCCTATCCCACCAGTCCTCCCCACTCCATGGGGTCTCAAGTCTGTCAGGAGTTAGGTGTATCTTCTCTCACAGAGTCCAGACAGAGCAGTCTTCTGCTGTATATATGTTGGGGGCCTCATATCAGTTGGTGTATGCTGCCTGATTTGTGGATCAGTGTCTGAGCGACCTCAGAGGTACATGTTAGTTGAGACTGCTGGTCTTCCTATAGGGTCACCCTAGATCTTCTTACTAAAAATTCTTTAGAATTATTGCTTTCTTTACAAAAAATATTGCAATGACTTTAAAGCTTTATATGCTGATAATATTTTTCAGGGTACATTCTGAATTCCTGAGGAATGTCCACGATGCTCAGGACAAATGCTACTGTATCATTTCCCTACCTTAAAATTTCTATTCAGATGAAGGGAGTCATGAAGTTGCTATTGTAGTAATAACCATATCTTCCCAGTAATAACCACATCTTCAATATTTTCCTGTAGAGCTCACCAAGGCAAAAAGGGGAAGATAATTTTGGCAAAGACTTTCTTTATGATTTTCTGACTTATCTTTAAAATGAAAAAAAAAATGCAGCTTTTGAGTTCTGACATACAGCACTACCTTGTTGACTAAATTGTTCCAAGAAAGTGGTGGTTTAAATAAAGTTCGAAAGGGAATTACTTACTTATATGAAACTAGAGACTAACTGACAAAAAAAAAAAAAAAAAAAAAAAAAAAAAAAAAAAAAAAAAAAAAAAAAAAAAAAAAAAAAAAAAAAAAAAAAAAAAAAAAAAAAAAAAAAAAAAAAAAAAAAAAAAAAAAAAAAAAAAAAAAAAAAAAAAGCCACTGGGTGTGGTTTCTGGATATTCCAACAGTGTGTCCCTAGGGGTCTAAGGTATTGGTGGTTATTGTAATTCCAATCACTATTTCCCCTTTAGGGACTATGTTCAAAGAAAAAGATGAATTTAGTCTCCAGATTAACAAAACAAAACAAAATAAAACAAAACAAAGCAACTTCACTTTTATTCAAGGCTTCTGCCATGGACTAAACTCAGTTGGTCCCTCAACCCATGGGTGAATCAGGGTATGGGACTCAGGTGGGCAAGGAGTCAGCAGGGTGACAAACAGACATAAACACCAGAGAGAGTGTTGAATCTGAGTGTAATTTCTTAAAGTGAACATCAGACTTATATTACAGATAAAAACAAGGAAGTTAAATGATACTAAAATCATCCAAGTATATTGAGGTTATGCAATGAAATGCAAAATGACTCTTTACACAAAACAGAGGAATGCATACATAAAATATAACAGGAAACAGGCACTGTTAACAACTAGGATAAAAAGCAGTCCCACCTAAAGTCAGCTTAATCTTAGAAGCCAGAGGCAAGGGCTTTATGCCCTTGCCATAGCTCCAATTCTAGTCTATTGTTTAATCCACCTTCTCCCTAATCCATTGTAAATTCCTGTGTATGGGACTGACTCAGCTGTTATTCTAAGTATTTACTCTAGTTCGTTTTTAGATCACAAACTTTCTTCTTCCTAGGCCATTGTAAATTCCTGCACATGGGAGTGACCTAGCTGTTATTCTAAGTTTATTTTGTAGAACTAGCCCTGAGACTTCTAGCTCTTTTCCAGTAAATTGTAATGCCTGATTTCTTTCACTATCTCTCTGTCAATACTGAAGGCTTTTTGTCTGAATGAGTACCATTCTTACAAAAGTCAAAGCCCAAGGTTGGCTCAACAATTTCCTAGGATATTAAAACACTGGTGGAGGCTAATCTAACTTAGCTATATGTCAAATCATTCCTTGGAGGCACTTATAATAAAAACAATATTGAAGGAAAGCACACAGAACCATTCACTGACTGACATAGGGACAAGTTTGGAGCATTCATGCTATGGGATGCCAAGACTCCAGGAGACTAAGTTTCCGTGAAACTTTTTGCCTCAGAACTGTATCCAAGCTTTTGGGCATGTCATGCAGTTTTCACTGGAGTGGGTGTGGCAGGCCCCACTAAGGAAACTACCAACTTCAATACTTGTTCTGGTTGTCTGTGAACTGCAACATGGTCTAGTGACCTTCCAGAGAAAACACACTCACTAACCACATTTGCACAGCCTAGTTTCCTAGAATTTTGCAAATATCAGAGGAAGAGAATACAAATTTGGTCTTTGTGTTCTAGGGAAGAGTCAGTGATGAACATAAATTTTACAAGTACTTGAAATAGATTGAGAGTGATTTTTACAAATGTGCATAGAAAGTAGAACAGAAGAGATAAGTGAGGTTTTGGATTGATCAATTCACACAGTCTGGATGAGAGTCTCCCAGAAAGTCTCCTTGACCTGTCTGTAAAACCCATAGAAAAAAAAATCAATAAAGACGACATTGTTAGCAAATGACCAGAGATATTACAGAGAACTGTAGTGGCTCTGTATACCCAAACTAGAGGATAAGCGTGGAAGATATAACAGATTAAATTGGAGAAATAGGCAGGGGACAGATCACGAAGTTTATAAGTTAGAGTTCAGCAACTTGTGAGCAAAAAAAGAAAAAATCATACAAGTATTATAAGAGTGATATTTTGGCACACCAGTGACTTGAAAGTCAAGGTTTAGTGTTCAGTAAATATTCCTGGCACACAAACACTCTCATTAATTTATAGATTGCCTTGGCCATGTCTATACTAATATGGAATAGTTGAGTAGATTCAGCAAAACCCAGCACATTTATGATCTTGTCCTTTCCAGAGAATGTTTGCTAACTTGTACCGTAGACCATACTTTTAGGAGTTTATGGTATAAGAAAAGAAAACAAAACAACAAAACCCCACGATGCTCTTTATACAAGAGAGTACATGGGTAAATGCAGGCATTTATGTTAACTACTTTTGTTTGTCTAATTCTGGAGATGATTTATGTATGAGCATGTTTGATGAAGAACCAATGGTGATGGTTTTGTTCCTCCACTGTGTAATGAAGTTGAGAATGGTATGAGAGAAATCTGCCCTTGGGAGGAAGAAACTCATCAGAATCTTTGAATTATCTCTTTCTCCTTTAAGGAATGCAGAAGTTAGCTTCAAAGGATTCTAATTCTGCATAACTTGATTTATATAAATTTTCAGTGCTTGAAAAAGTCAACTGGATAGAAGGATTCCAAGTAATCCTCTTTCCAAGATTTTTCAGTTGTGATGAGATTCCAGGAGATTCATTTTGACCTCTCCTTCTTTCATATAGTTTATGATCCTTAAAGTATATTTTATCAGAATCCTTTCACCTGTCCCTAACTGGACATGGTGGCAGCTGTATTGGTTAATTGTTCCTTAGCTTCTATAGCCAATTTTGGACATTTCCTTACTTCTATATTAGAGACTCAACTCAATAAATTGTACTTCCTGCCCTCTGTAAATCTGTTTTCTACTTTCTGGGCCACAGATAATCAATAGTGGATCTGTGAGATTCTCTAGTCTAGAAAGTAAGTTTCCTGTGTGCTCTATTAAAGTTGATCATTTCTAATTTTGCCTCTCTGTTTTCTGTTGACTGCTATATATTGCCATCGCATTTTTTTATATTAAACCTTTGGCTAGTGTCATCCTCATTGGTCCCTGGGAGCCTCTCATATCCCTGGCATCTGGGACTATCTAGTGATTCTTGTTTGATGAATCACTAGATAGTCCCCACTACACCTCCCCACTGCTACTTAACTCTATTCATTCTCCTGGTCCTATGGACTTCTCTCCTGTCTCTTCCCAAACCTTGTCCTGGCTTTCCCCCTTTTTCTTCCACCTCCACTCTTTTATGAGGAACTGCCAGCCAGATTAATATACAAGGTGGTTGTTTAACCTTGTAATCCTACCAGCAATGGCGGAGGGTTGCTCTTTTTCCACATCCTCAGCAGAATCTGCTATTGCCTGAGATTTTGATCTTAGCTATTCTGATTGGTATGAGGTGGAATCTCATAGTCATTTTGATTTGCATTTCCTGATCACTAAGGGAGTTGATCATTTCTTTAGGTGCTTCTCAGCCATAAGAGATTCCTCAATTGAAAATTCTTTGTTTAGCTCTGTACCCCATATTTAATTGGGTTATTTGATTTTCTGGAATCTAGATTCTTAAATTCTTAGTATATTTTGGATATTAGCCCTCTATCAGATGTAGGGTTTATAAAGATCTTTTCCTAATCTGTAGGTTGACATTTTTAATACCCAACATCAGGAAGAGAGACAGCAGAGAGACATGGTTCTCAGTGGTGGAATGAGCTACCCACTCATCTAAAGAGTTTTAACCAGGAATTGCCCCTCTCTAAAGGAAGTGCAGGGACAAAAATGGAGCAGAGAATGAAGGAAATGGGTCTAGAGACTGCCCCACAGTGTGATCTATTCCATCCATTCTATCTGTAGACACAAAACCTTACATGATTGCTGATACCAAGATGTGCTTGCAGATAGAAATCTGCCTTGGCTGTCCTCTGAGAGGCTCTGCCAGCACCTCAGTAAGATAGAGGCAGATCTCATAGCCAACCATTGATCTGAGGCCAGGGACCCTGGTGGAAGAAGTAGGGGAAGGACTGAAGGATCTGAAGGAGATTGCAACCCCATAAGAGCAACAGTATCAATTAACTGAACCCCTCAGTGCTCTTAGGGACTAAAACACCAACCAAAGAGTATACACTGGCTGGTGGATGGCTCCAGCTACATATATAGCAGAAGACTGCCTCATCTGACATCAGTGGGAGGGAAGGCATGTGGTCCTATGGAAGCTTGATGTTAGAGGTGTTATGGGAGAGTGGGTGAGTGGATGGGGGACAACCCTCTTAGAGGCAAATGGCCGGGGTATAGGGCAGGGGGTTTAATATAGGGAAGAATGATAAAAAGAATAACCTTTGAAATGTAAACAAATAAAATGATTTTTAAAAACCCAAAAAACAAACAAAGACACACAAAGAAATTTCTTCCTATTATTTTTACCTATTTTAGAGGAATGAGTTCTCATATAAAGATCAGGTTGGCCTTGAACCCAAGTGCTGGAATTACAGCTTGCAAAACACTCTGCATGCCTTCTGTTTTCTTGGTAGTTGTGGCAGTGTATCATATAGACCTTAAAGGTTGAAATGCAAATTTTAGCACATTTACATAAACATTTTAAGTATACAGAATAGTGTCACTGAATACATTCAGAATGCTTTGTTAAAATCCCCACTGAATATTCTAAATACACTCTATAACTATTGAGAAACATGCCCCTCTGACTCTTTTGTCTTTATTCACTGTCTGCCAAAAACAGCAGGCTCTGATATCAGGATATAAGGTATTTTTGTTTTTGTTTATTTCTTTGTTTGTTTAATTATTTCACACTTTTGCTTTTGATTCAAGGCCACTCACTAAGAGTGAAGCCCATAGTTTGGGTTAGGCCTTCTGGCTAGAACATAAGCTTTAGGGAGTCTACTCTCTGTTTGCACTCTTGTACCAAGGTTGGGACTAAAATCACAACCTGTCATGCCTGGCTGTTCATTTAGATTCCAGGAATCCAAACAAGTAGCTCTTAATGCTTGTAAACTTGTCTTTTAACCAACTGAACAATTACCCAAGACCTTGAGGCTACTGTTTCTTACCATATGCCCAAGCAAGCATTCATGCATGAGACTGTGGTTGGCTTTATAGATGTGTTTATTTAACCCATACATTTTATTTTCTTTTATATTGTTTTGTTTTATTTTATTTCTCTTACCATTCAGTTTCTTAACTCAAATGGGTAACTCACACTCAATTCTGGTATTGTAATTGTGCACACCTCTACATAACTCAGCCTCTGTATTTTAATAAGATTGTGATATGTGTTTAAAAAAATAAGGAATGCTCACGGAAACGTCTGCAAGTTTCTTCCTTTTTTATATCTATGATTTTTTTTAGAATTCTTATACCTACTTTATTTTATTTTTTGTGGACTGCTGATGTTAAAAATCACAGGTGTCTGTTTTTTTTTATTTAATTATATACTTTATTATTAAAAATATAAACTTAATCTTGGTATATGCCAAGGAGAGGTGTTGCTAGATATTCCGGTAGTACTATGTCCAATTTTCTGAGGAACTGCCAGACTGACTTCCAGAGTGCTTGTACAAGCTTGCAATCCCACCAGCAATGGAGGAGTGTTCCTCTTTCTCCACATTCTCACCATCATCTGCGGTCACCTAAATTTTTGATCTAGGCCATTCTTACTGGTGTGACTTGGAATCTCAAGGTTGCTTTGATTTGCATTTCCCTGATGATTAAGGATGTTGATCATTTTTTCAAGTGTTTCTCAACCCTTCTGTATTCCTCAGTTGAGAATTCTTTGTTTATCTCTGTACCCCATTTTTAATAGGGTTATTTGAATTTCTGGAATCCAGCTTCTTGAGCTCTTTGTATGCAACACAGAAGAAAATCAAGAATAAGGAAGACAATGTGTGGATACTTCATTCCTCTTTAGAATAGGGAATAAAATACCCATAGAAGGAGTTGCAGAGACAAAGTTTGGAGCTAAGACGAAAGGTTGGACCATCCAGAGACTACCCCACCTGGGGATCCATCCTATAATCAGCAACCAAACCCAGACACTATTGCACATGCCAGCACGATTTTGCTGAAAGGACACTGATATAGGTATCTCCTGTGAAGCTATGACAGTGCCTGGCAAATACAGAAGTGGATGCTCACAGTCATCTATAGGATGGAACACAGGGCCCCCAATGGAGGAGCTAGAGAAAGCACCCAAGGAGCTGAAGGGGTCTGCAACCCTGTAGGTGGAAAAATAATATGAACTAAACAGTACCCCCAGAGCTCTTGTTTCTAGCTGCATACGTAGCAGAAAATGGCCTAGTTGTCCATCATTGGGAAGAGAGGCCCCTTGGTCTTGCAAACTTTATATGCCCCAGTACAGGGCCAAGAAGTGGGAGCGGGTGGGTAGGGGAGCAGGACTGGGAGGGGAGGGTATAGGTAACTTTCAGAATAGCATTTGAAATGTAAATAAAGAAAATATCTAATAAATAAAAATAAAAAATAAACTTATCAAACAATCACACACTAAAAATAATCAGACCCAGTATCTGAAAACCTCAACAATATTTTGAACAGTAAGCATCCGCATTTGGATTGGAATCAGTGAAGCTTCACATTAAATTTCATATTGTCAGTATCCAATATATTTTTATGCATTTGTCCATCACTGAAACACAAAAATACACGACTGTTTAGCAGTAGAAATTCATCAAGCTCCTTTTTCTTTTTCCATATTTTTGTGCATTGCTTGCCCTAACTCCTTTCTTATGCTCTACTATTTAGCCTTCGTTTCTCTTTTCTTTCTTTAAACTGTATTCACATGAGCATTTGTTTACATATGTACATATTCAACTTTCTAGATTTCATATATGATAGAGGACATGCAATTCATTTCTTTCTCAGACTGTGTTACCTCACTTCGTATAATGTATTGTAAACTTCACTTTTATTTAGAGCTGGGTGGTGTTCAATTTTGTTTGCAGGCAAATTTTCTTTATCCATTCAGCTGTTGAAGGACAGCTACTTTTTCAGTCTTTCTTGTCTATAGGCTCCATCTATAGGCTCCATCTATAGGCTCCATCTGTCCTTTACACTGGTTTGTTCACCTTTTCTTTAAAGCATCTGTACATTTTCTCCTAGGCTCATTTTCTTTTTTCTGGATTACTACTGTTAGAATAACAATATTATGTAAAAGACCAGATGGAAATTTGGAGTATACATGTGTGTGACTGCAACTTTAATATTAAATATCCCCATTGTTTACAGTGATTTCATGAGGTACTGAAGTACTGTTTTGTAATGGAAGAAATTTTATCAGGTAAACTTTTCTTCCAATTAGCTCTGCTTGTTGGCAGACATAGATTCACTACACAGCTGAGTCCCAAGCTTACAGTTTTAGCATCAAAATTGCAAAAGACAAGCAAACCTTTTTTCTTCATTAGATGCCACGGCATTAATTATCTGATCATTCCTGGATCCTCTGCAAGCATATTGTTCAGCCCTTCAATGGGAATGAGAGACACACATGTTTGTTCCTCGGGCTTTCTGATATGTTGTCACATGTTTCAAATACTGTGACTAACACAGCAAGTTCAGGGAGGAGATTAAAAGTTGATGGAGAAGGAATGATTCTGGAATGTTCTGTTTCTTCCAAGAATGAGAACCAGAGAAGTCAGTGAGCCCCCATCATTCTATTTCTCCAAAGACATATGGCATTTGTGACACCCTTATTCCTACTCCAAAGAGCAGGTTGAAGTTGCTAGCCAGTTTTCAGGGATACTTATATAGAAATCAAGCAATTGACTGTGATGATGTGGGAAGTTAGCATTGGGGGACATTGCATTGAACTGATCTGTTGGGTAGTTGTGGAAAAGAGAAATAAGCATTCAGTAGGTAGGAGTAAGATTTTTAAATTACTTAAGAAATAAAAATTAAAATAAAACAAATTAAATCTCTAATGTCTATGATCTCTCAAATTAATTAACTTGATGGCATATGCCTTTGATCGTAGCATCCAGGAGATCAAGTTAGGCAGAGCTCTGATCTATACAGCAAGTTCTAGGCCAACTATGGATACATGACACTCTATCTCAAATAAACAAGCCAACAAAGCAAAGCCAGGAAAAGATTGGTTGGTGATACTATTTATCACAAATATGACACTAGGAAGAAAATTTTGATAAAAAGGAGTATTTTTAAATGTTCTATTTTCTATAATACCATTTGGAATTTTCTTTAGTGTGCAGTAAAAGCATATACTCCTATTGCATTGTTTTTGATTGTCACATAGGTACTGCTTTGAGCAGAGCACTTCATCATGTTGTACTTGATCCATAAAGTTGCATAGCTTTTAACCATTTCCATATGACTAGAAATGTGGTGCCAAGAGTAGAAAGATGTGTAGAAAAATCACCTTTCATTTTACCCTCACAATAATGTGCAAGGCAGGTAACATTCTCATTGTCGATATCTGGGCATGCCTGGGAGATTCAGATTCCAATCACATTTCTGAACACATCCACTAGAACTACTTGACTTACTGGACCATGTACATCTAGTGACTGGGCTGGTTTATTATGTAAAACTGTTGACTAAAGACTAATACAAAAGACACATTTGCTATGCCATTTTTGTCTTATCAAATTGTCACCTCAAAGTACAGTACAAGGTATGAATTATGTTCTAAAGAAGTTCATTATCTGATAGATCTCAGGATGACCTGTGTATCACTGTGTATACTTCTCTACATCAGAGGTAGAGAAGTAGAATCAACCAACCTATCTTATTTAGAGGTTTGAATGATTAAACAGGTGAGATAAGGAGAATAAAATCTCTGCATCTCTTTCATTGTTACTTGCTGTATTGTTGTTGTTTTGGAGATAGTGTGTCATGTAACTCTGAGGTCCTAGAACTTACAATGTAGTCTACAAAGGCCTCCTACCAACAAAGACCTACCTGCCTTTGCTTTGTGAGTGTTGCAAGTGAGACTTGCTACCATTCCTCTCCTGCTTCCAATAACCATGTAGTCAAGGCCAGGGTAACTCAACACAAATATGAGGTTTAGTTGGGGTACAGAGGGAAGGAGCTAGGAATAAGCAGCTGGAGTAGAGTCAGAGTGGTCGTGTTTGCAAAGATTCCCCATCCCTGGTTCCAAACTCTCAGATAATGAGCTTCAGGAGGGAAGTTTCCTAGTTCAGGAATGTAAGTGTGTTAAAAGAGTATGGTAAAGAGCCCTTTGAACCATGGGGGACCTGTGTCTTCATGGCTATCTCTCCATGATCTGTGAAGCATCTTCTGTACACTTGATCTGGTGTAAGTAAGGCAACTTGTATTTGTGACCTGCAAGTAAAGCCTTTGAAATTTCCTGGATTCACGACAGAAAAATTACATATAGATTTTTCACATAAGCAGAAATTTTCAATGAACTTTATGAAATTCAAATGAATTCAATATGCTTCCCCTAAGCAAAAAAAAAAAAATGCAAAAGTTTTATTTTCCTTTATACAGAGGGGGAAAGAACACTTTTGATTGTCCCACTATTCCTGACAGAAAATATTTCAAACTCCCGTGGTCAGCTGCAGATTTTATTTGATTGTTAAGACTCAGAAGAGACCTAACAATTCCACCTTTTTATTTTTCTTCATCATTGACATCTTTTAATGGAAGAGTAAATTTATTTTGAAGTGCATTTATACCTAAGTGGATAGATAGAGCATTTTAAAATGTTGTACTTATACAAAATTTTCAAGTTAAAACATTAGTTTGGAATTCTGAAGTACAGTGGGAATGCAGTTTACGTTTAATTCCTGTTGGGTGTTACAAAACTTAGAATGGGAAGTCCAGTGAACAAACATTTCCTCCATACTATCTGTATAATTGTACCTAGCAGGGTTCAGATACTCCTGTTCTAATGCCTAATTATGAGATGAGAGCTAGCCTCACTGGGTTGAAAGATATGCTCAAGTTCAAATAAAAGGTGTTTTATATTCTATGTTTATATTTCTTTAAACATTGCTACTTCTAACATTTAAAAAATTAAAAGGGTATCAGTTGTTTGTGTTTCTGTTGTTGTGGTGTGTGTGTATGTGTGTGTGTGTGTGTGTGAGAGAGAGAGAGAGAGAGAAAGAGAGAGAGAGAGAGAGGGAGAGAGAGAGAGAGAAGTTAGCAAAGCTATCTGTCCTTTATACAGAATATTCTATTTTCAGAATATTATAATATTAGGAAAGATAAAGGAATTGTGTAGATGAAGAGATCTTTTTATCATAGGTATTGGGAAAGAAGCAAGATAAAAGTGCGTCTAGTTAGGAATAGCCTATGCATGAATACATACATACACACACACACACACACACACACACACACACTTACTTCCAAACATTAAATTAATCTAGATTTATTATCCGTGTGAGTATCAAAAGTGTGTACAGAAAATTTTTGGACTGGATTCATTCTATATTTGCATATAGTATCTCTGGTGTA
Source organism: Mus minutoides (assembly GCA_902729485.2). Taxonomy (NCBI): domain Eukaryota; kingdom Metazoa; phylum Chordata; class Mammalia; order Rodentia; family Muridae; genus Mus; species Mus minutoides. Next base: position 18,636 of record CACVCL010031435.1, read on the forward strand.
AGCATGATGAAATTATCAATGAGATTTCCTAATTTGATCCTGAAGTGAAAGATGCTGTGCTGTCCAATGAATCTCTTTTGCTCATAGGAGGCATTGTTATAGCTAATAGGGCAGCAATGAGACCCAGATGTTTTCTGGAAAGTTGGTTGCACTGGAGGCAGGGAGCATTACCTAATGTGTAGGAGACCATATGGAAGTGAAGGTTGGAAACATCCCATAACAAGTCATATATCACTGAGCTGACAGCAAGGGTTCAGCTTGCTTTTATTTAAATCATAAAAGCAGCTGCTTAGCTGTCTAGCTGTATTACATTTAACCCCCTTTCCCTGGCAATTGCATTCAGTAATTTATACAATTTTGATTGGACCACTGCGTAAATATCACTTGGGGGGGGGGACTTTCACTTATTATTGTTTCTCAAATTCACATCCAGATCCATGATTGTCCTATTTTTCCCCTAAAAGAGAATGCTCATAGATAATGCACCTGGTTAAGCCTATTATGGGGAATCACAGAGGAATACTGGAATTTCAGCTCTGGTAGATAACTATCATGCCAAAATATGAATAAATGCTAAATAATTTTTAGTGATCATTTATGTCTCCTGGTACCCTTGTTTGTGTTTATGGTCATGCCTTCTTCTTCTCTTTTTACTGACTTGCTCTTTCCCATTTGTGTCCTCATAAAGTTGAAGCATGTGATTGGACCTCAGGATTGGTAGTTGAATTTCTCTGAGTGCTGTATTTGACCCTTTCAGGGCTGTTTTTCCAGACTTCTTTCTTCTACCTTTCCCTGCCTCTTCCTCATGGTGCCTAATTCCATTGTTCTCCATTTTCCAAGGCCCTTTCTTCAGCTCTATTGATTTATTTTTTAATCACATTTTCTTTATGGATGTCTGTATTTTCAAACTCAACATGAGTTCAGGAAGTCTTTTCTAAACATTTGGGAAGCCCCCAATTCAGGTTTTAATCACATGTGCTTCAAACAGCTACCCCTTGATTTAAAAATATATTTCTTGATTACAACAGGGTATACATTGTAGTCTGGAGGAAAAGTATAGATTTTCATTTCCTGTGGAGATAAACATGAGTTCTACCCCATATTAAAGAAATTGATAGAACAGAATGAACGTGGTTCTAGGAATTAAAGAAATTGTATTTGTCCAGGTTCTTCAGGTAATAGCTTCAATGTTAACACTTTCCTCTTTCATTATGCATCTATACCTTAGGTCTACTACATGATATATTTTTCCACAAATATATGGGATGAAGACTTTGTTTTTGTATTTCTGTTAAACTTAAGGTGAATTTTGATGGTTTACTTTTCATGGCTGTGCTATTCTTCACAAGATGACTTTCAAAGTGAATTATATCTGTGGTGATCAATACTCAGATGTGTCTCCCCTAAAGAACATGAAGATTGAAGATTGTAGCATTATTTAGTGTGCCACAGGGTACCAACATGATTTGTTGTAGGTCAGTGAGTAATCTGATTTTCTGTAATGCTAATATAATAAAATGAAGGTCATATACAGGAAGAATTTTTTCCTCAAAGGACAAGTTTCTGCCTAGACAGAAGTTCTGACTTGATGGTTTTACTCTTTTCAAGTATATCATAGCTCATAAGCTAAGTCATTGACTTGGAACATCAAGGGCATGTTGAAAACAGTGTTGCAATTTATTTATAACTACTACTCTCTCACTAGCAATAAGCAACGTCCTTCACATAACTGTGTCAGAAGAAAAATGCTATTTTATAGCTTAACATTTCCTAGGGTTGTTGTGGTTAATCATCTTAGAATTCCAGGAGTCAAAAGGCAAGTCAGTTTCCTTACTGTGCATCATCTTCTCGTATTCAGTGTAAACTTAGAGATGGAGCTACTCTGATAATATTTAAAGTAGAAGGCATGTTAAGAAGCAATGTGAGAGCAGTTGCATAGACCTGAAAGTTTTGATTTTTAGATATTTTCCACAGCATGTTTGGTAAAATGCTAGCCAATGCTGTCTGATATATTAAAGACAATTGCTGTCTTAGGTATGAAGATAACCAGGACTGAGTCAAATTAAGCAAGGGAAAATATTGGCAATATTCACATGTATGGGGTATGCACTGAGAAAGCACACATCACGATCAAAACAGAAGTGGCTTATTCATCCATTCATTTATTCACAAATTATTTCCTGTAAGTAAACTTTGAGTTAGTCAGTGGGTTACATGCCTTTACATCATTGAGAGCTAAAGGAAGAGGATAGGAGAAAAGCTTTTGACTCTTTATTTCTGAGTATTCCATAGTCACACTTCTTTGATTTTAAGATTTCAATTGTTGAATGTTTTAAATTAGGAGTGAATATAAGGTAGATACAATCATTTATTCTGATCCCTATATCTCTTACCAAAAGTCAAGTATTTGCTAACTCAAGGTGACTCTGAAGATAATCTAACCCTTTACCTATCACCTCATAGAACTCTTCAGAAATCTGAGAATAATAATGTTTATAAAGCTTCCTTAGTAAGCTGCTTTTCTGCTTTCTATGTATCTTTTAGGTATCTGTCTGTTCTTATAATGCAGAAATAATGCTCTGAACACTGTTGAAATGAACATGTATATATCAAAGGGTCATGAAAAATATGGTCTCTATTTGAGTGCCTTAAATACATTTCTCCAGTCATGCTTGTTTATAGGATAATATATTTGCTCAACCACAGCGATGCTGCAGATACAAAGTCAGATATTTTCATATCCATCATTTATTTTTGACCTTTAGTAGAAATAAATTCATTATATTATTTAGAGTAATTGTATCACAATGATGCTATTACTTTGACATTAAACATATATAAAAGGATACAAAAGGTATTAATAAGCTGTAAGAAAAGTACATTCTTCTATGAACATAAACTAGGCTCTAGATGCTAGACTATCTAGCCTACTTGTGTTTAAGTCTATACTACAAGCTATTCTGTCAGTAAAAATTAAAAAGCTTTGAATAAATATAACATTATTCTTAACCATAGATGCAGAATATAACATATATCTATCCTTACACACACCACGATAACCAAGGCAAAGTTTTTTTCTCTTTGAACATTTGTTTTAATATTCTATATTGTGTCTGTTGTCTATATTTTCTTTTGAACAAAGTCTAAATTTTGTCTGGTTACATCACTTAACTTACAAATGCTATTTGTATGCCTACATGAGAACCCTCCTTTACAAAAATTCTATTTTTGAAAAACAATATTTCAGAATAATATAATGATGTTGCTGACCTCACAATGAATAAATATTATATAATAACTATCTGCTAGAAACTGCATAGTAATATTGTATCAAATAGAAAAAATGTTAAAGTTAGGAATGGAAGTACTGTGACACTGAGTTAATTTTCTTACATTTTCTATGTCTGTTTGAAAACTGAATTTCAGGATTTGCTTAAATTAGTTTTTGGTCACTTATTTAAAATTTAAGAAGTTTCAAATTTATGCAATTAATAGATTCCAATTATACTTTATGAATATTGAAACAATCTTGATGTGATATTTTAATTAATTGCAAAATTGAATAAAATGCAATTATTGATTCAGGAGTATCCCAAAACTGCATACGCATGTACACTAATGCATCTGCATGGGCATTTGGTTATATTTTTGAGATATCATATGCAACGAGTACATGCTATATATAATGATCTTGTTTAATCTGTTTTAAGGTGAACATATGAATATATTATTGTAACACATAAAGGAAATGTAGGTATATTTCTTTAAGCATTTAAGAGAAAATTCTTTTTTATAAATATAATATGAATGGGTACATTTCTAACCACTTATAAATTCCTATGTTCCGAAATATTTTAGATAGTCATGTATGTGCTAAAATATAAATTAAATTGGTTACCTGTATTTATGAGTTATAGGAATCCAACGTACAACACAAATATTAGGAAAACCATTACATCTCTACACTGTACATGTATATATTCATTTTCATCATTACTTTCCTAAATAATCAAGTATAATAACTTTTATATAGCCTTTATACTGTCTTTGTATATGACTGTTCCACAGTTGATTTAAAGTGCAAAAGGACATACTTACACTGCATGAAAACATTACCAACTTTATGTTGTAAACATGAGTTTCATAAACTCTGTTATTCAAGGGCATTCATAAAGACGATCCAGCAATGATTATGGACTCTTTTACATTTGAAAAGTATTATTTTGTTTCTCTATAGGTTTACTCATTGTAAAGGTATTGAGAAGTACACAATTTATTTTTCATATGAAGGAGGAAAATAAGGGCTTAGGATCATTACGCTGTTCAGCAAATTCTGCCTATTTTCATTTATAAAATCAATAATTAATGTTACACTTTAGTTATCTGTAAGCTAATTAATTAAGATGATACAAACTCATGAGCAATCATAGAATTACATTTCCCTATATATCCATAATTCTGAAATAAAGTTTCCAAAATTATTACTTCAGAAAATGGTCTAAGAACAGCACACTCCTCTTTCTAATTTTCTTTAGTAGAGTAATTAGAATGTAGTTGAGTGGCCAATTTGAATATCTTGAATAGTGTTTTTTTTTCTTCCTTGACAGAATTACAAATCAAAATATTACAAAGGAAATTTATGAAATTAAATTAGAAGTTTTCCTCTCCTAACCAAGTCACTCACAATGAGATAATTCTCTATGTCCCTGTTTTCCTTTGATATAAAGCTTAAGATAATTTAAAAGTGATAATAATGTTATATATGATATTGGGAATCTGACCAGAATACTATGAAATTAGTCTAATCATACACTGGAATTATCTTGCATCTCCTCCTGGACAATACATGGTACAAAAGACATACACAGTTCCTTCTGCTCAGTTTCCCTATAGGTGTTGTAAATGGCTTTTCCTTAAAGGAAGCTAATTCTTAAGTTGAATTTCATTGCTGACATACTATATGTTCAGTTGAACAACAGTTTTGAAACAAAAACTTTGTAACAAAAGCATCAATACACTGTAGTATTTTTTAACAAGAAAAAAGGAAAATGTATTATTATCTGTACACACATCCAATCATCACAAAAAATGAGTATCCAATGAACTGGTTAGATTTAGATATTTACATATCCTTCTCATGGGGGTTCTGTCTGTGACTAAGGGATGTTCTGCTAGAGTTAACATTCACTGTCTTTATATTAGGGATTTTCCAACTTACCTTCTTTGTAGTGGCAAGCAAAGGCAGGAGAGTTGATAAAGCACTAAAACAAGGATCAGAACATCTAGGCTGCCAGATATTAAATCAACACCCAACAAGTTTTATGTGTTGGGGGAGAGGGGAGGCATTATGTTGCCACTATTGTATTTTTTTTCTCAGCAAGGAAAATGAAAGAATTTGAATAGAAAGCACTGAGCAGTTTTTATTTAAATGTCAATTTCCCTACATCCCTGTGATTATGATATGGGTAATGTTGTTATTTCATGAAAGGCATCTCAGCAGCAGACAGTGTTATCAGCCAGATTCTGGTTTTGATAGATGACTTACAAGAACTCAGGTCTAGTTCAAGCAGTTGAGAGTTGAACATTACTGCCAGAGGGATTGGAATAGATCCATGGAAATCACCCTGTAACTCTGATCTGACACATAGGTCCTCAATATCCAGAAGTCAAATAGGGCTCAAATGACTCTTCTGAATTTTTCATTTTTATGATACCAAAGAAGCATACTGATTCAGAGGAAACATGTTGATACATTTTGCTTCTCTTTCCTAATTTAGGAGGCTCAAACAATATTCTATTTATCATTACAGTACTGTTTCTGTTTGTTTTGTTTGAAATGAGGTCGTGTTATGTCGTGTAGGCTGACCTCTAATTTATGACTCTCCTGGTAAAGCTTTCTTGTTGGGTTTAGCAGTGTCTCAAATTAATTTTTCCTAGTTTCTGACTCAAATTGAATACTTTCAACATTTTCACCTCCTGTTATGATATATGGGTGCCATTGCAAACAAGAGCATCATTACTGTACATATGTCTTCAAAATCAAATTAAATTTACTCATGGGACAGATTCTGAAAATATATATGCAATATTTTTAGCATATATTGACACCATCCCATAGACATTTGTAGGTTTGTATTTTTTAAGATCATTTTAATTTTTAAAATTTAGGCTAATTTTTTTATTGACATAATTTAACAATCCAATCAAAATTGGCTATTATTAAACTGACATGTATTGCTATTGCTGCCTTTAATTCATATAGGGCAGTTAGTATGTTAAATACTTTAATGGGAGAAAACGTGAATTATGTATTTTCAGTTACTTTCAGTAGGTCTATGAGCTGTAAAAAGGCCATTATAGGAGAAGATGTTAAGTAAATTCAATAGCAGAAATAAGATTCTAAAATTCTTTAAATGTAGAGAAAGCAGAGATTAAATATTTCATAGTGGAACTGAGAAGGTAAGAATTTTTTTTGAAGGAGACTACATTGAGAACCACCTAGGCAGGGTGAGTTCTAAAGACAAGGATTTGGAGGGGAAGAGAACTGAATATTAAGAGCCTTGTGCAACAGGAAAGATCTGTGTTGTGGTCAAGAAATAGCTCCAAATTGATCTTTTTAAAAAGACATTAGTGGATTATCAAAATATCATGAAAATAGCTTATTATGGATAAACTCCTTAGAAAACCTATTTTCTCTGAATCTTAAATCTCTAGATGTAATACTCCCTGTTGCGACCATCTGTGCTACCTTACCAGACTGTATTCTAATAGGATTTTCTTGCTGCTGCCTTTATCTGTCTTACACTGTACTCAATCTGTACTCAATCTAATGGTATCAAGCCATGATGAAAATCCATCAATGGCCCACCCTGTCTCCTATGTTTCTCTCTTAGTCTCTTAGGTCCTCTCCCAAATCCCTCACCCCCCTCTCCTTCTCCCTTTAGCCTCTTCACTTGCATATGGATACTTCCCCAAGAACTTGCACTTTTTGGTTTTTTTTACTCATTCCTTATGCATCAGTTGCTCCACATATGAGATCATGCATTATGCGGGACAATAGAGTTCAATATGAATTGCTCCACATATCTGTTAATGCAATCCTTCAGTAACTCATTGAAATTTTCTTAATTGATCAATGACTGCGTTTCAAGCACATAATTCTTTGAAGACATTTCCCTCAATATTTCAGATTGCAGGCTGTGCCCTGCTATACACAACACAGTTTACTGCAATTGTTCCACGGTTTGCATCCCTGATTCCTATTTAATCCCATATCAGTGGAAATAGACAACTTAATAGTTACGGCTTCATAAATACTCGATGAGCATATATTCAAGTTAGTACCTCTGTGTTGGTGATTATATGTAGATAACTTGTGTGCAAAATTACTCTACATAGATTTGAGCCATAAACTAAAGGAAGCTATATTTTGGTTTTGAGTGACTTCCTTTCTACTCACTTTATCTCAGCTACCTTCAACTTGTCAATGGTAAGCCACCTCATTATCATAAAAAGGAAGTTTCAGGTTATTTATACTTGAATAAAAGAACCCCTTGAAATGGCTTCATGTATTTTCCTTTCATTTTTATATATGCCGAGAATCGTTCCTACCTCCTTTGTGACATGTCTAGTTGTGAACTCCATATGCAGTTTGCTTGAGTTCATTCTTTGTTCATTGCCAGCTCAGTTGTGCCTGTGGGACTGCAGGTGCATCAGGTCATCTGATGATCCTTTGGTCAACCCCAACCTTCCCTCCTTTCTTTGTAAATGAAAATTAATATTTTCCATACATTTTTAAATACAGAAAGATAAAAAAATACTCGAGATTGAACATAATCAAATTTAAGCAGTGTCAACTATTTTGTTAACATTTATTTATCTTTTTTATTCCTGTATATATACCTATCTGTGACTGTGTGTGAGTATGGGCATATAGTCTATAAGAGGTATCAGATATCTTTGAGCTGGAGTCTGAGGGAGTTGTGAGCCACTTAACTTGGCTGCTAGAAACAAAATTGAAGTCTTCAGTAAAAGCACTACCACTGAGCCTTCTCTCAAGTCCCAATAATCAAGGTTTTATTAAAGTTTTAACAAAGAAAATGCATTCTTTATCCTCAAGATCCCTCCTTGGCCAGGCATCATCATGGAGACCAGCAACCCAAAAAGCAACTGAAAAAATAGGCATGAGAACTGAAACACATGGCTTCCAAACTCGCAGGAAAATGTGTAAGGCACAGAAGACACACATGCCAAAGCAAATATATTATTCATAGGTCACATATATGATTATGTATTTCCAAGTGTTATAGTACGTACATAGCATTTTATTATGCTTTTGAAAAATCAAATGACATTATATTTTCATTCATTTTTGTTTTTGGAATTTATACACATTAGAATAGTTAACATCATATTAATAATATGATTATATACAAATCATGATATAAATGTTCTTTTTAGTTGATAATTTGAAGTCTAATAATTTCGTTATGTATCTCAAGTTGTTCATTTGCAGTAACTCATAATATACAGTGACAATATCCCAGGTTCCAAGCTTTAGAGATTTTTTTCTTTAAAGAAATGTTTGGCACTGTATATCTGTATATGTGTACATGTGTGTGAATATATATGGACATACACATATACATACACAATACAAATATACATACAAATACATACATAAAACCTTATAAATATTGATTAGCTTGAAAACTTCAGAGTTTCAGATTCTGAGAATCCCTTTTTATTGGCTAGTAAACTCTTTTTCAGATATTGTAATTGATGGTTGATTTGATATCACTTTCACCTCTTTTGTTTGTAATTTTTAATGTGTTAGACATAAACTATCTTTACCTTTTATTGGTTCATCTTGATATGTATTGAATAGTATATTTAATATGGTATGTATACGTATGTACATGTATATATGTGCACTTTACTTACTTTGTTTTACTATGTTAGAAATTATGTTTTCAGGTTTTTGAGTGTATATATATATATATATATATATATATATATATATATATATATATATATATATATACATATATATATGATTTTTTTGAGACAGGGTTTCTCTATAAAGACCTGGCTGTCCTGGAACTCACTTTGTAGACCAGGCTGGCCTCAAACTCAGAAATCCGCCTGCCTCTGCCTCCTGAGTGCTGGGATGAAAGGTGTGCACCACCACGCTCGGACTTATATTTTTAATATTTAGTGCATTTATTAATATTTATTCTAACCCCTCATCTCCAATTTTATGCACATATATAATTCTGCCTAGAATTTTGTTTATGTATATACGTGTTTGTATATACTTGTTGTCAAATTGCTCTGGCTAGGACTTCAAGTACTATATTGAATACGTAGGGAGAAATTGACCAGCCTGTCTCTAGTCCCTGATTTTAATGGGATTGCTTCAAGTTTCGCTCTATTTAGTATGATGTTGGCTACTGGTTTGCTGTATATTGCTTTTATTATATTTAGGTATTGTCCTTAATATATTTTTAGAAATTCCTGATCTTTCCAAGACTTTTATCATGAAGGAGTGTTGGATTTTTCAAGTGCTTTCTCAGCATCTAATAAGATTATCATGTGGTTTTTGTCTTCAAGTTTGTACATATAGTGGATTACATTGATGGATTTTCATATATTAAACCATCCCTGCATCCCTGGGATGAAGCCTACTTGATCATGATGGATGATCATTTTGATGATTTCTTGGATTCGTTTTACAAGGATTTTATTGAGTATTTTTGCATTGATATTCATAAGGGAAATTGGTCTGAAGTTCTCTTTCTTTGTTGGGTGTTTATATGGTTTAGGCATCAGAGTACTGTGGCGTCATGGAATGAACTGTTTGTATTTTGTGGAATAGTTTGAGGAGAATTGGAATTAGGTCTTCTTAGAAGGTCTGATAGAACTCTGCACTAAACCTATCTGCTCCTGGGCTTTTATTCTTTGGGAGACTTAATGACTGCTTCTATTTCTTTAGGGGATATGGTACTGTTTAGATTGATAATATGATCCTGATTTAACTTTTGTACGTGGTATCTGTCTATGAAATTGTCCATTTAATAAAGATTTTCCAGTTTCGTTGAGTATAGCCTTTTGTAGTAAGATCTGGTGTTGTTTTGGATTTCTTCTGGTTCTGGTTTTGTTTCCCTTTTCAGTCAGGTTTTTTTTTTTTTTTTTTTTTTTTTTTTTTTTTTTTTTTTTTTTTTTTTTTTCAACCTTATTAGATATTTTTTTCATTTACATTTCAAGTGTTATCCAGAAAGTTCCCTATACTCTCCCCCCTCCTGGCCCTGCTCCCCTACCCACCAGCTCCCACATCTTGGCCCTGGCATTCCCCTGTACAGGGGCATATAAAGTCTGCATGACCAAGGGGCCTCTCTTCCCACTGATGGCCAACTAGGCCACCCTCTTCTATATATGCAGCTAGAGACATGAGCTCAGGGGGTACTAGTTAGTTCATGGTTATTCTTCCACCTAGAGGGTTGAAGACCCCTTCAGCTCCTTGGGTACTTTCTCTAGCTCCTTCTTCCTTGGGAACCCTGTGTTCCATCTAATAGCTGACTGTGAGCTTCCACCTCCATGTTTGCTAGGCATTGGTATAGTCTCCCACGAGACAGCTATATCCTGGCCCTTTTAGCACCATCTTGCTGACATATGCTTTAGTGTCTATGTTTGGTGGCTGATTGTGGGATGGATCCCTCGCAGCCGCAGTCGTTGGGTCCATCCTTTGGATTCAGCTTCACACATGATCTCTTTAACTCTTTCAATGTGTGCTTTGTTCTTAATTCTAGGAAGGGGTGATGTGTCCACATTTTGATCTTCCTTCTTCTTGAGTATCATGTGTTTAGTAAATTGTATCTTGGGTAGTCTAGGTTTCCGGGTTAATATCCACATATCAGTGAGTACATGTTATGTGAGTTCTTTTGTGAATGGGTTACTTCACTCAGGATGATGGCCTCCAGATCCATCCATTTGCCTAAGAATTTCATATATTTATTGTTTTTAATAGCCGAGTAGTACTCCATTGTGTAAATATACCAAATTTTTTGTATCCATTCCTCTGTTGAAGGACATCTGGGTTCTTTCCAGTTTCTGGCTATTATGAATAAGGCTGCTATGAACATAGTGGAACATGTGTCCTTGTTACTAGATGGAATATCTTCTGGATATATGCCCAGTAGAGGTATTGCAGGATCTTCCGGTAGTACTATGTCCAATTTTCTGAGGAACTGCCAGACTGATTTCCAGAGTGGTTGAACCAGCTTGCATTCCCACCAACAATGGAGGAGTATTCCCCTTTCTCCACATCAACGCCAGCATCTGTTGTCACCTGAATTTTTGATCTTAGCCAATCTTACTGGTATGAGGTGGAATCTCAGAATTGTTTTGATCTGCATTTCCCTGATGATTAAGGATGTTGAACATTTTTTCAAGTGCTTCTCAGCCATTAGGTATTCCTCAGTTGAGAATTCTTTGTTTAACTCTGTGCCCCACTTTTTAATGGGGATATTTGATTTTCTGGTGTCCACCTTCTTGAGTTCTTTATATATATTGGATATCAGTCCCCTATCCGATATAGGATTGGTAAAGATCCTTTCCCAATCCATTGGTGGCCCTTTTGTCCTGTTGACAGTATCTTTTGTCTTACAGAAGCTTTGCAACTTTATGAGGTCCCATTTGTCAATTCTTGATCTTACAGCACAAGCCTTTGCTGTTTTGTTCAGGAATTTTTCCCCAGTGCCCATATCATCGAGGCCTTTCCCTACTTTCTCCTCTATTAGTTTCAGTGTCTCTGGTTTTATGTGGAGGTCCTTCAACTACAGAGCAATCATAACAAAAACTGCGTGGTACTGGTACAGCAACAGACAGGTAGATCAATGGAATAGGATCGAAGACCCAGAAATGAATCCACACACCTATGCTCACCTGATCTTTGACAAGGGAGCTAAAACTATCCAGTGGAAAAAAGACAGCCTTTTCAACAAATGGTGCTGGCACAACTGGCAGCTATCATGTAGAATACTGGGAATTGATCCATTCTTATCTCCTTGCACTAAGGTCAGTCAGGTTTTTTTTAATAAGGATCCTGTCCCTGTACCCTCTAGTTAGTCTGGCAAAGGGTTTATCTATCTTGTTGATTTAAAAAAAAAAAAAAAACAGCTCCTGGTTTGGTTGATTTTTTGTATAGTTCTTTATGCTCTCTCTAGTTTCTTTTGGAGGCACTCAGAAGTATGAGTTTTCCTCTTAGGACTGTTCTCATTGTGTCCCATAAGATTGGGTACATTGTGGCTTCATTTTCAATAAATTCTAAAGAGTCTTTAATTTCTTTCTTTATTTCAT
>CACVCL010031436.1:0-30963 GCA_902729485.2 Mus minutoides
CACAACCATCTGCAACAAGATCTGGCGCCCTCTTCTGGAGTGTCTGAAGACAGCTACAGTGTACTTACATATAATAAATAAAATAAATCTTTAAAAAAAAAAAAAAAAAAAAAAAAAAAAACCAATGTCCCAAAATATGGTGGAAAACAAGACAGGAAGATACCTGATGTCCACCTTTGACCCCTAACACACACACACACACACACACACACACACACACGGGATGGGTATATGCCCTCACACCTATGCATTCACTAACACATGCACATACTAGTCGTTAATTCTCCATCCTCATAAAACTTACTCCTGGAATTCTTTCTCCTACCACCTCAGAAAAATGTCATTTTTAGTCCCTGCATCTCCTGCATCTCTTCCCTCTCCTCCTCAAGCCTTCCTTCACATTCATTCAAATAACCTGCATCAAGTCATCTTTTCCTCTTCAAGGAATGAACCCCAAGTCCTGGAACATTTCCCTCAGCAGAGCTGCCTGCCTTTGAACTTTCTACTGTGATCACCTCTTGTATAAATCGTTTTGCAAATAATAAAGGTTTTACGCCGGGCGTGGTGGCGCACACTTTTAATCCCAGCACTTGGGAGGCAGAGGCAGGCAGTTTTTCTGAGTTCGAGGCCAGCCTAGTCTACAAGGTGAGTTCCAGGACAGCCAGGGCTATACAGAGAAAACCTGTCTCAAAAAACAAACAAACAAACAAATAAATAAATGTTTTACACGGTATTATCACTGCCCTCCCCAGAGAAACAATAAAACAGCAATTTGATCACAAATCTCAGTAACTTTAATAAAGGCAACAGCAAACAGAAAAGAAGTAAACTTTGTTCAACGTTCCACTTGCAGAGGGAGGAGTGGTGGCGCACCTTCAGCTCAGCACTCAAAAGGCAGAAGCACGCAGTGTCTGATTTTGAAGCCAACCTAGTCCACAGAGCCAGTTCCAGGACAGACAGAACTACACAGAGAAATCCTGTCTCAAACAAATAAAAAAGAAACAGTAAAAATCACCCCAGGCTATCTATCTACCTACCTATCTATTTAGCAAATGTGAGACAAACTTGAGCTACATTCATATCTATCTATCTATCAAATATGAGACAAACTTGAGCTACATTCAACCCTTGTCTAAAAACCTAACAGTAATTAAAAGATGGGGCTGGCAAAATGGCTGGTTAAGTACAGGTGTTCACCAACAAGCCCAACAAATTGAATCCAATATTTGGAACACCCCCCCCCCTATAAATTACCCTCTGATCTCTCTACACATGCACTGTGAGATGTGTCTATCCCCAAATAAGTATATAAAGGAGTTTTAAACAAATTTTATTTTAAGGATAGGTGACCTAGAGAAATGGCTTGATGGTTTAAGAAAACATACTGTGCTTGCAGAGGACTTGAATTCAGTTATCAGCACCCAAAGTGCACAGATTACAACTGCCTGTACCTCCAAGTGCCAGGGAAATCCAATGCCATTTTCTGGCCTCTGTGAGTACCTGCACTCATATGCTTATATCAATACATAAATATACACATAATTTAAAAGAAAATAAGCCATTGGACTGAGCACAGGGTCCCCAATTGGGGGGGGGGGTGTGAGAGAAGGGACCCAAGCAGCTGAAGGGGTTTGCAACCCCTTAAGGGGAACAATATGAACCAACCAGTACCCTTAGTGCTCCCAGGGGACTCAACAACCAAAGAGTACACAAGGAGGGACTCAAGACTTCAATCACATATGTAGCAGAGGATGGCCTTGTGGGACATCAATGAGAAGAAAGGCCCTTGAAGGGCCAGTGTAGGGGAATGCCCCAGTATAGGGGAATGCCGGGACAGGGAAGCAGGAGTGGGTGGGTTAGTGAGCAGGGGGAGGGGAGATGTGATGGGAGGGGGAATGCAGAGAGGAAATGAGGAAAGGGGATAAAATTTGAAATGTAAATAAAGAAAATATCTAATAAAAAATGAAGAGAAGAGAAGCTTCTTTTTCCTTGTTAAGATAGGGTCTCGCTTTGTAGCCCTGGCTATCCTGAAACTCACTATGTAGACCAGGACAGCCTCCAACTCACAGAGATTCTGCTTCCCAGGTGCTGGGATTAAAAGTGTGTGCCAGTATGACACTCAACTGAAAAGCATCTTAAAAACAATAAAAATATTTGGGGCTAGGGAGATGGCTCAATAGGTTACAACACTGACAACCAAACCTGATGACCTGAGTTCTATCCCAAGGACACACGTTGTGGATGGAGAGAACGGACTCTAGAAAACTGAATTCTGCCCTCTACACATAAAATATGGCATGTGATAGGGCAAAAAGAATATATTTTAAAAAGCAATAATAAAATGGAGTAATAAGCCAGGCGTGGTGGCGCATGCCTTTAATCCCAGCACTTGGGAGGCAGAGGCAGGAGGATTTCTGAGTTCGAGGCCAAACTGGCTACAAAGTGAGTTCCAGGACAGCCAGGGCTATACAGAGAAACCCTGTCTCGAAAAACCACTAAAAAAAAAAAAAAAAAAAGTAATAATACACTGAATGCTAGTAATATCTCAGAGGCAGTCAGATTTATCTGAGTTCCAAGCCAGTTGAGTTCCAAGACATCCAAGGAAACAGCCTCAAAAACAAAACAAATGTAACAATTTGGTTGCAAACACCGGTAATCCCAGCACTTGAGAAACAAAGATAGGAAGAGCTCTGTCAATTTAGGCCAATTTGGTCTACACAGCAGTTCAAACCAGCCAGGACTACATAGTAAACTTGTTTCAAAAATATGGGGCTAAAGATGGCTCAATAGTTAAGAGCACTGGTAATTCTTCCAGAAGACCTGGGTTCAATTACCACATAATGGTTCACAATTGTCTGTAACTCCAGTTCCAAGAGATCTGACACTATCATACAGATTCGCATGCAGGCAAAACACCAACACACATACAATAAAAAAATCATCTAAAATTAAAAGATATAAATTATAAAAATATTTTTTAAAGATAGAAAGCAACTGAGGAAGCTGACTTCTGGCCTCTACAGGCACATGCAAAGGGGTGCATGCTGCCTGTGTTTGCCCTATTGCATGCGCACGCGCACATTGTGTGTGTGTGTGTGTGTGTGTGAGAGAGAGAGAGAGAGAGAGAGAGAGAGAGAAAGAGAGAGTGAGAGAGAGAGAGAGAGAAACAGAGTGACAGAATTAGCACATGTGTTATGAGATACTATCCCAAACCAATACCACTCAAAGAATGGGCCAAAAATCCCAGTAATTATACCAAAAATATACCAATAAGTCAAATTCTTTTGATTCTACAAGACAGTTCCCTGAACAAGTAACTATAGGAAATAAAAACTGATCACACATAAAGAACCCAAGGATAACCCTTCAGGAAGAGAGAAGAGATACAAAAGAAATGGAGAAAAGAAAGGTTTCCCCAAAGGAGCAGATCTGTTAATTTAACACACTTCTGTTAGGCAAATAACCTATCCCAAGTGCCATTGTTGCAGAAACAATGATCATTCAGCGGAGGGGTATTCATTAAAAGAACTGGCCAGAAGGAAAACAAAAATAACTATTCTAATCAACAAAACTACTTAACAGCCTTCCCAGTTCTAAGAATTTACACCTCTCCAGGAAAGTACACTTCAGATGCGATTTAATATTAAACAATAAGTGAAATGGTTGGTATCACTGTGGCCCAATCACTGCTCTCTTTTCACACTGACTTTTTGATGTTGGGATAAACAAGGCATCATGCACAGTATAGAGTATACTTAAGATGACCACGTGCTATGACCTACTACTTTCAAGTAACACAGTTACTCCAGCAAGCCTACCACAGAAGAAGAAGGCCTGTCTTAGCCAGGAGCTAGTGCTGCAGAGAAATCTACCACTGAAAAGGGAAGCACCAAAGAACATGCTATCACTTATACCAGCCAAGTACCCTTCATAAAGGTCAGATGAGGTCAGAGACTTTAAACAAGAAAATGGATACTAGCTCCTGTGTATTGCTATGTAATTACATTTGAAACCTGTGTGTGGCTAATGAAGTACAAGACACAGGACACAACAGCATCAATTCAAAGAACGGTGAGGAAAAAAAAACTTAAGCTGCAGAAGTGACTGACTTCACAGTTTACTTATATGATTTCTGGGGTTTAGCACTATGATACAAGCCCAAACTTCTACCCGTCCTCCACAAGCCCAGAGACATCAGGAGTTGATCACAATGGAATGAAAGAAAAAACAAGGGAGGGTGTCAAAGGCTGAGTCTCAGTTAAAAGAGAATGTTAAGAGAATGTTAAGAAGGCGCAGAAGGCTGGATGTGTGGCTCAGTGGCAGAGAGCCTTCAGGTTCCAGCCCAGTGTGTGGGGCTGAAGGGAAGGGAAGGGACGGGGCTACAAACCAATGATACGGTGTCAAAAGCCATACATAGGTGAACAAATCTTAAAATGTTTCATATCTTTCTTTTTTTGTTTTTCGAGACAGGCTTTCATGACTGTCCTGGAATTCACTCTGTACATTAGGCTGGCCTCAAACTCACACAGATCCATCTGCTTCTGCCTCCTAAATCCTGGGATTAAAGGAATACACCATCACAGCACTTCCTGTTTTACAGTTTTCATCCAAGAAACTCAAAGCACTCCACAGAACACTAAGACCAGTTTAGTCACCATCACAATACCATCTTCCCTCCAACCAAAATAACACATTTATCACCAGGTGTAGTGGCACATGCCTTTAATTCCAGTACTCAGGAGGCAGAGGCTCTATGGCTTTGAAAGAAATTTATCTACACAGTGAGGCCCATTGGGGGGGGCGGGGCGGGGTGGAGATAGAAAAGATAAAAAGAGCCTGGCATGGTAGCGCTCGCCTTTAATCCCAGCACTCAGGAGGCAGAGAGACAGGCGGATTTCTGAGTTCGAGGCCAGCCTGGTCTACAAAGTGAGTTCCAGAACAGCCAGGGCTATACAGAGAAACCCTGTCTCAAGAAAAAAAAAAGAAGAAGAAGGAAAGATAAAAAGAAAGAAGTAGTCCAGCAGTGGTGGCACATGCCTTTAATCCCAGCACTCGGGAGGCAGAGGCAGGCTGATTTCTGAATTTGAGGCCAGCCTGGTCTACAGAGTGAGTTCCAGGACAGCCAAGGCTACAACGAGAAATCCTGTCTTGAAAAAACAAACAAAAAACAACAACAACAAAAGAAAGAAAGAAGTGGGAGGTCGATAACCAAGTATCTGTTTACCCGGTTTCTATTTGGCATGTACAGTAACAGGGAGCAACTTCAACTTTCTTCAGAAGCTGGACATGATGGTGCATGACTTTAATCTCAGCACTGGGGAGGTGGAAAGACAGGGAGAATCAAGACTGTCAGGAGCTAAAGGCCAGCCTAGACTACACAAAGTTAGAGTTTGTCATCAACTACAATGAGATTCTGTCTTTTTTCCCTGCCTGAACTGGCCAGGAGGTGGTGGCGCCCGCCTTTAATCCTAGCATTTAGGAGGCAGAGGCAGAGCAATCTGAGTTTGAGACCAGCCTGATACACAGAGCTAGTGCCGGGGCTTTGCAGACAAACCCTGTCTTTAAAAACAAATTGGGGGGGGGGGGGATGATAACATAACTCAAGACACTCATTCTCCAGAATCCCTCCAAATCTCAAGCATATAACATTTGTTCTGTTTGAGAACAACAGAAATAGTGAAGATGTCAACCTTCAAAAGTGCCAATCAAAGAAGCTTATTTCAAAGCAAGTTTGCAGTGAAAAGAGAAAGAAATCCACATAATTCACAGACATACCAAGCAAGTATGGACCTGCAGCTTCTATCTGGTACAAAACTAACTTGTGAAGTATGGAGAGTTGCTTTGAGTTAACCCATGGTACTAGCCATACTTAGAAAGTCCCCCCTAGAAGCCAGGAATCAATCATCTAGCCTGAAATTCCCATGCTACCAAAGCAATCTTACTAAGATGATACTTCTTGTCAAGGGAGAGAGCCACAATTCATGTATCTACTGCCTTCTGAAAATGTGGTCCAGACTTGAAATGCAGTAGTAGAGCTGGCGTGGCCAGTAGGAGGCAGCAGGTCCAGCTGTCTACACACACTATGTTTGACTCTTCATGGATGGATGGCTTTCAACACTCTGCTGCCACAACTCTCACTCTGGATCCTTAACACCCATGGAAGTCTGCCTTGAGACTTTGTTATCAAGGCCTGTATTACCAAAGTTGGATTTTATGCTTTCCTGTGTTCCAGAAAATGAAGCAAAGCTGAAGTTATAAGCCAAATACCAAACTATACTGGAGTGTCCTTCATGGATGAGAGACCAACCCTTCTGTAACTGTAGGAGATTCCCAACTCTCTGAAGTATAAAGGGAGGGGAAAAAGAAAAAAGAAAAAAAGAGGGGTGGGGTCTGGAGACTAGGAGTCCTATCTTTTTAAAAAGCTGGAAAAAAAAAAAAATAGAAAAGTGAGCTTTCCCAAAGCTCCTTTACAAAAGGACATCCTCCACTTCAGGACCAAGATGCATCATGGATTTGCCCTTATGCAACTGTCCTCCTCATCCCTCTATAAAGAAAGAGAACTCTGACTCTTCAAAAGGTAAAAAGCAGGAAGTTTTAAAAAGGATCTTCCGTAGACCAACAGTATACAGCTGTGTGGATGACAGCTACAAGTTGTAGGTCAGCCCCAGGTACACAGTACATGTTTTACATTACATACACTAGTATGTTGAAAAACCACAAATTTTTAAATCATTTCTTAAACTTGTTTGTTTTGTTTCTGTTGGGACTGGAGAGAAGCTTAGTAGGTAATAGCACTTACTGCTCTTCCAGAGGACCCAGGTTCAATTCCTAGCACTCACATGGTGGCTTGAAGCCTTCTGTAACTCCAACCTCAGAGGATCCTATATCTTCTGGCCTCTAAGGGCATGAGGTACAGATATGTATGCAAACAAAACATAGATACACATAAAAATAAATAGCATTTTTTTAAAAAAATTGTTTTGTTTCTATTTTTGAGACAGGGTCTTTCATAGTCCTGGCTGGCTTAGATCTTACTATGTATATGTAACCCAGGTTGTCCTTGAACTCAAAGGAGATCCACCTGCCTCTACTCCAGAGTGCTGGAATTAAAGGTGTTCACTACTCCACCCATCTCCAAATCACTAATCTAAGTCATTTATCTCAGGACCACTCAAATGCTATCTCAACATACCATCTCTATCCCTCTCTTAAACTGAAGAAGCCATTCCTTAGTATGACCCTGTGCAAGCCTCCCTGGGCTTCATTTCTTAGACCCTGTGACATACTGTATCATTTGTCCACTAAGAACAGGGCAGGTGCTTTGAAACTTAATTTTTATTAATTTATTTTGTATTAGCTGGACATGGTGGAACCCTTAAGAACAACATTTGGGAGGCAGAGTCCAGCCTGTTTTACAGAGTGAGTTCCAAGAAAACCAGAGTTAAACAGAGAAAGCCTTTCTCAGAAAATTACAACTCTTTGTGTGTGTGTGTGTGTGTGTGTGTGTGTGTGTAATATATGTATGCCATGGAACACATGTGGGGGTCAGAGGAAAATTTGAAGGGGTTGGTTCTCTCCTCCTAATCATGTTGGTTCAAGGGATAAAATTCAAACCTTCACAGTTGGCAGCAAACTCCTTTATCCACTGAGGAATCTCACCCAAGAGAGCAAGTATTTTTGTGTTACACACATAGCTGTATCTCCATGAGCTAGTATCCTGCCTAGCACATCGATGCTTTATAAACATTTGTCAATAGGAATTATTACATTAACTTGATTCTCTGCACTTACTAAAGGAATTTTTAAAGTGTCAGACAAGGGGACTCATACTTAAAACCCAGCTAAGTCAATAGAATTATAACAAGTTTTAAGGCAGCCTGAGTTAAAGAGTAAAAACAACCCTGTCTCAAAAACAAAAAAGCTAGGCAGTGGAGTTGCATGCCTTTAGTCCCACTGCACTCAGGAAGCAGAGGCAAGTGGATCTATAGGAGTTCAAGGCCAGTCTAGAACAAGATCCAGGGCACTATACAGAAAAACTCTGTCTCAAAACACTCAAAATAAAATATAGGGTAACAGGATGGCTCAGTGGGTAATTTTTGCCATGAAACCTAAAAAGCTGGGTTAAGATTCCCCAGAACACACATAAAGCCACCAGGTATTTCAAACAATGTAAGAAGCTACACTCCAGCTTGTCCTGATCTCCACATATGAAACACACACCTAATGAAAAATAAAGATCTTTTGAGCCAAGAACCCTTAGACATGCACTGTAGACTTTCAGTCTTCAATACAGATAATTAAAACTTCCACAAAACTGTGACAAGACAACAGCAACACAGATTTTGGAGTAAAAGCCCTGAACCCAGGTAGGAACCCTGTGCAAACAATCGGCCTCCCCAAACTTTCAATCCCCACACATCTGTAAAATGAGGTTAACATCTACCTAGTAGTTATGGCAGCTAAGGATAATGAGACAGTGTTTTTTAGATTGATTTATTTATTTCATGTATGTGTGTACACTGCCGATGTCTTTAGACACAACCTAAGTCCCCATTACAGATGGTTGTGAGTCACCATATGGTTGCTGGGAATTGAACTCCTAACTGCTGAGCCATCTCTCCAGCCCATGAGACAATATTTTTAAGAAAGTACAATCCTGTATGTCTCACTTACTAAATTACTATGACCTGTGGTCTCTGTGACTTCAAGACCAGCCTGGTATTCAAAGCAAGTTTCAAGACAGCCAGAGTTGTTACAGAGACACCCTGTCTCGAAAAAAACCAATAAGAAAGAAAGAGAATTTGATCAAAGTCCCACCCTGACAGCACTTGTTCCTATACACAGAATCTATACCCTAAACACAGCTGATACAACTAATCTATGTTTAAATTTCAGCAAGTTTTATTACTTATATTAATTATAATTCATGGCTCATTCTCTTGATGAAAGGGCTAGAAAAAGAACTACAAAGGGTAGAATACAAAGCTCTCTCTATACTGACCCCACATCATCCTGCTGAGTGAGGTACTTCAGCAACACACACAACCACAAACAGAAAGAAGACACGAGGCAGGGAAGATTAAAGCTTAAAGAGCAAGAATCTCTGGGCAGTGAGTAGTAGCACCAGCCTTTAATCCCAGCACCCAACTTAAATTTTGCTGTTATATGAATCGTAATATAAGTATTCGTGTTTTCTAATATTAAGCAACCTCTATGAAAGGTTTGTTCACCAGCCCCCTCCCAAGATTGAGAACTGCTACTCTATAAAGTTATGAAAAATTGTTGTCTTCCACTGCCTTACTTCAACCTGAAGCAAGTACTAAATCTTTAAAGAGGTCAATTATCTTTGTTTCTAATCAGGGTAAAACTTAACTAACTTAATCCACTACAATATTAAGCACAAAATATTTGGCTTGGGCTGGTGAGATGGCTCAGCGGGTTAGAGCACCCGACTGCTCTTCCGAAGGTGATGAGTTCAAATCCCAGCAACCACATGGTGGCTTACAACCACCTGTAACAAGATCTGACGCCCTCCTCTGGTGCGTCTGAAGTCAGCTACAGCGTACTTATGAAGAATAAGAAGAAATGAATCCTTGGACCAGAGAGACCAACCGGAGCAAGGGAGGCTGTCCGGAGGGAGCAGAGCCGATTGGTCGGAGCTAGCGGGGCCAACCGGAGCAAGCAGGGCTGGCTGAAACAAGCGGGTTTGTACGGGGGTGGCCGGGAGCGAGTGGGGCTGGCCAGAGCAAGCGGAGCCGGAGGGAGCAAGCGGGGTCAAGCAGAGCAAGCGGGGTTGACCGGAACAAGGGAAAAAAAAATATTTGGCTTTAGCTAAATCATATATAACTGGATTCTATTATCAGTAATGTGGCCAAAGGGGTCCAAATATGAGATGCTTTGGTGATTAGATGGTTCATCTCTATAAATCAAACGACTAGGGCCAATTAAGTAGGATAGAAAGCTTGCTTAGTTACTTATTCACAATCCCTTGCTGCAAAGTAAGACGGAGGGACGGAGGGAGAGAGGGAGGGAAAGAGGGAGGGAGGGGGTTGTAGCTCAATGGCCTAGCATGTGTTAAAACCCTGGAGTTGTCCTAATAGATTAAAAAAACAAAAACCCAAAACATGTAGTAAGTGTTCAGTGATAACCAACTACTAAAGGCAGTGTCTTTTTTCTTTTCTTTTCTTCTATTTTTTTTTGTTTTGTTGTTGTTGTTGTTGTTGTTGTTGTTTTTGAGGCAGAGTTTCTCTTTGTAGCCTTGTCTGTCCTGGAACTAACTCTGTAGACCAAGCTGGCCTTGAACTCAGAAATCCGCCTGCCTCTGCCTCCCAAGTGCTGGGATTAAAGGTGTGCGCCACCACTAAAGGCAGTGTCTTTAATCTATTAATGTCCAACTACACATGGACTCTTCAGAAAATTAAAAGCAACATCTATGTATGGCAAACATATCAGGAATATAGGAATTTCTAATTATGTTAACAAGATTTTTACTCAGGTGTCAGGATACAATTTTAGAGTTACCAGCTTCCCAATGACTGAGTTATTTGAATTATTTTAGCTGTATTTTGCTAATAATTAAGCTTTATATACTATTCGTGTGTTGTTTTGAAAACCAGGGAAGAAAATTATGGCAGCTTTGTGTATCCTAGCAAGTGTTCAACCCTGAGCTACAACCCTATCATAAACTAAGAATCTGGAGCCATTGAAAGCATTATTATTGTACCCTCAAGTTTTTGTTCTGATTATTTTAGAACCTTTATTCTTAAGCAATACATGCTGTTCAAGCTTATCTTAAAATGAAAAGCAA
The DNA here is from genome assembly GCA_902729485.2 of Mus minutoides. NCBI lineage: Eukaryota > Metazoa > Chordata > Mammalia > Rodentia > Muridae > Mus > Mus minutoides. Next base: position 10,808 of record CACVCL010031436.1, read on the forward strand.
AAAAGTAGGGCATGGTGGCACACACCTCTGATCCCAGCACTCAGGAGACAGACAGAAGGATCTCCAGGAGTTGGAGGCCAGCCTGGTCTACATAGTTTCAGGCCAGCCAGAGGTACATAATGAGACCCTGTCTGGTAGAAGTAGGGCTGGAAAAGACTGTTCAGAGATACAGTGCCTGCTAGCAAGTGTGAACACAGAATTCAATCCCCCACCACATACACAGAGTCAAGTATGCTGACTCTTCTGAAGAAATGATCAGTTTAAGGTTAATTAACAGAGCACAAAAATAAAAACATCACTTTAGGGACCTGTAAGTGGGAGGTCTTGACCTCTTACAGAGCAGCATCAAGAATCCTAGAGCCTTTCACCTAGCGGAGAGGTTGCTTTGCTTGGGATAAAAACAAGTCCTTAAGGATTCCTGCTTTGTCAACGGTCTATAAATCCAAAGATTCAGCCTGGGAGAGAAGAGTAAAAGGAGATCTTTCCCACAACTGAAAACTGGCTTCCTAAAGGAATAATGTCTGGTACTATTTGGTAATCATCATTCTTCATTTCTAGCTTTTCAAGTGTAATTAGTACTTTCCATATGTCTAGCAGGTACATTCAGCTCGGTACTGGTATATTTTTACTTTAAGAGAAGGTCTAACACTGTTCTGTAAGACCTAACCCATAAACTAGTTGACGTTTTTCAAATCACCAAAGAAAAAACAAAGACAAATTTACTGTTGGCATCTTCGGGGAATTCTGCATTGTTGATGGGTCAAAGTCAAATTTCTTAGAGAATGAGAATTTTAGATATATTTCATCTTTCAGTAACTACTCAAAACCCTAAATAAAATACAGGAAATACAGGAGGGGAAAACCACTATCATGTTCCACATTTATCATCTCCATTGAGGAAGGGAGGAAGGGTTGGTAGTATTTAATGTATGTTCATGTTGGAATCAGGATATTAATGTGCTGAATGTTTTTTCAAGTAACACATACTTTAAGGAACAAAGTACATCTTCCAAGAAACACATAGGAGAGATGGCTCCCTGTGAAGGAAACTAGTCCCAAGCCTGACTGCCCAATTTTGACTCCTGGGGCTCTCACCACCAAATCAGAACCAATTCCCTCCAACTGATCCCACAAGCACTCCCTGACACATGCACACCCACACAGCATATTTTTTTCTTAACCACTAGAATTAAAAGACACTATGTCAAGTAGACCTGATTATTCACCGTGTAAAGGACGATAACGGTTTACATTTCCGAGAGGAATGAGGCCAACAAACACTGAGAACCTGAAGTTTACTATTTTTTTTTTTTTTTTTTTTTTTTTTTTTGGTTTTTCGAGACAGGGTTTCTCTGTATAGCCCTGGCTGTCCTGGAACTCACTTTGTAGACCAGGCTGGCCTTGAAGTCAGAAATCTGCCTGCCTCTGCCTCCCAAGTGCTGGGATTAAAGGCGTGCGCCACCACGCCCGGCTTGAAGTTTACTATTTAAGGATAGAAATTAGAGGTTAACTTTAAATATGTTGAGTATAATTAAGACAAAAATGAGTTTCCTCTATCTTATTATCAACAAAATGGGAATATAAGGACTTGGGAAAGTGCCATTTCTCCAACAGTGACGTATTCAAATGCACTCAATTTGTAATCCGCACATCAATTTACTTCCTCTTGAAAGAAAATGGGTTGGGACAGGTTTATCAGCACCCAAGACAGCAATTGTCACAAGCACCAACACACACACACACACACACACTGCAGCCATTTTGAACAGCAGGATTTAATTAGACTACTCAAGATTTCAAACTAACTAAAAGGAAACACAGGACATCAGAATCATTAATCATCTCTTCCCCTTTAAGATTCCTCAAATCGTTAATCTTTGTAGTCTGATTTCATTACAAAATTTCATCACAAAAATGGTCCTTACACTCATGTTCAAGCTTTGTAAATAAACGCTTTGAGTTGCGTTTAATTGCCAAGTTACATTTTTTCCTAAAACCTGGAGAAGCCCACGACCTGGAAAATCCTACCAACCTTTCCACTTTGTTTTAAAGTCCTTCCAAAAGCCATTGAATGGCTCCAACTTCAGTCCATATTCCTCTTCACTTTCCTAACCTACCCGTTGTGATCGGTTTAGATCTCCAATTTCGTTAACTTTGCAACAAAAGTAAATTCCCACGCTTCATTCATAGAAGCAAGTGATATTTCTGCAAATACAACGGACTTAAAGGCTAGCAAAGACCTCAAGAGCCAACAAATTAAAATCAAGATTCGTGGGGGGGCGGGGGGAGGCAACCACACGGTCAGACCTCCCAAATAAATAAATTTTGATTATTTCAACTGTAAAAGCAGTCACAAAACTGAAAACAGTAACTGACCAACAACAGTTTCGTGTACCTTTGTCCAAAGGGAAAAAAAAAAAAAAAAAGGTGATTAAGTCCCTACAGACAGGAAAGAAAGCAACTCAACCTGCCAACCAATCAGTATTTCACAACTCCATCCAAAAATAAAAGCCAGGATGCTGTTTCGGACCATCTTATACATTCCGTTTCCCACACTCCCGCCACCGTCCTTGTCATTATGACCCTCCGATTTTAGTCCAGTTATCACAAAGCCTCGGGTCTTGAAATCACCTTCGGCCTGGCCAGAAAGCCATTCCTTTCCTCCTCGCTCGCCCGGGGGAATAATGGTGGCGAAATCAACTCGAAGAGAGAGCTCCCGGAATACGGACGGCTGCGCCTTCCTCCGTAGAGGAGCTGTTTTAAAAGGGAGAGGGGACCTCAAACTTTCCCTCCACAGTCTCGGCGTCCCGAGCGACGGTGAGCGACGGGCGGTCCCACAAGGAGAACGCCCCGAGCCCAGGCCCCATCTGCGCCCGCCCGAAGTTGACTCGAAGCGCCCGAGAGTTACGGGCCTCCGCAAGTCCGCCAAGTGCGACCCGGGCTAGCGTCTCCCGAGCAACGCCGCCCCTGCCCGAGGCCGCTCCGGCCCCGCGGCTGTGGCCCCCGGCGCGTGAGCCCGCATCCCGTCCCGGTCCCCGCCTGAGCAGCTGCTCGCCGCCTCCGAGGCTCCGGCGGGGGAGCGCGCGCGCACTCTCGCCCTCGGGCCGGCCGAGAAGTCCCGGGAGAGCCCCCGGGTCCCGCGCCGACAAAAGCAGGCTCGACCCCCGCCGGCGAGAGCGCGCGGGGCCACGGGAAGCCCGAGCCGGCCGCCAGCCTCGTGCCCGCCGCCGAGCCCCCCTCGCCGCCCGCACTCCGCGCCAAGTCGGCGGCCAGCGACTCCCCGCAGAGAAGCGCGGAGAAAGGGCGCAGCGCCGGCTTCTCACCTCGATCTCGAAGTCGGGCAGGCGGAACGCCGTGCGAAAGAGCGAGCAGAAGTGCGCGATGGCCGGGACTTCCCACCAGGAGCGGAGCTCGCCCAGCCCGGCCGCGCCGCCTTCCTCCGGGCACATCTCCCCGCCGCGCTCGCTCACTCGCTCGCTCGCTCGGACTCCGGCCGCGGGCAGCGCCTCTCACTCAGCGCGCGGCGGCTCCCGCCGCTCGGCGTGAGCTCAAGCGGAGGCGCGCCGGGCGGGGGGCGGCGGGCCGACTCGCTCAAGCGGCCGCTGCTCGGGCAGCCGGCGGGGGCCGCGCGCTCGCCCCGTCCCGCCGCGGCCGTGCGGCCGCCCCCAATCCCATACAATATAATCCACTCGGCGCTGAGGAAAACAGATGGGGCTGGGGGTGGGGAGGGGGGCCCGGCAGAAGCCTGGGGGAGGGGCCGCCCACGAGGAGGGGGCGGGGCCGGCGCGCACCACAACAACAACCCCGCCCCCACCCCTGCGCGGACAGCTGCACCGAGGGCGGGGGAGGGGGAGCGGGCGGGCCGCGCCCGGGGAGGGGCCCGTGCGTGACGCGGAGGGAACCGCGCGCAGCCCGCGGGCGGCCGGGCGGGTGGGAGCCGTGCTCTGCCGTGCAGGTGTTTGGGGCCGGGGAGTTCGGCGACTTTGGTGACGGAAGACAATAAGGGTCTCTCCCACCCCCCACGTGGCCTCAGTGGTCGAGTCCTTTTAAAGGGCCCGCGAGGGTGGTGCTCTCGCCGGGGACTCACTCCGGGAGTGCGCACGTGTGGGATTTCAGTTATTACTGCTGTGGAGGGTGGCGCGGGAGAGAGAGCGAGTGGGACGTCCACGCTGGAAACCGGAGGCCCGGGGAAACGAAGCGCTTTCCACCTGTTCTTTAGCGCTTCTTATTATTATTATTAATTATTATTATTATTATCCCATCTGAGAACGGGACTTCAGGGAGCGCTAAAGTGTCTCGCTTCTCCAAGGGAAGAAGCTGGTGGGGCTGGTTAGGCTGGAACCGAGTAGGATGGAGGGTAGAGTGTGGCGGGAAGGGTGGAGTAGGGGGGGAGGCACCAATCAGCAGCCTAGCGGGAAGAGCGATTTCCCCCACCCCAGGGAACGGACACGTGCAGCCGCCCTGGAGGAGACTGGCTTTGAGCCCTCTGACTGCCCTCGCCGGAGCGGAGCGCGGCTGCTGCGGGCGCCGAGTGCTCACAATGTGGCTCGGAGGCTGGGGGATGGGGAAGAGCCTGGAGACTCTACGGACGTGTGTCCGGGTGGGGGGTGGAGACCTGCCCGGGCTGCGGGAATACGCGCTCCGAGAGGAGGGTGCTGGGGCTTTAGGGATAGATGTTAACTGCTATTTGGGACGTTGGAATTCTGCTAAACCGGAAGGGGAAAAAGTCACACTCCGAAACAGCCCAGAAGTTTGGAAGAACTACGTGGTAGTGTCGTCTATTTGTATTGGTCATTTGCGCTGGAGCTGTTCTATTTGAGCGGCCTCAGAGTCCTGGCCGCTTCTTTAGTCCACCTCGCCAGAAACACCGCCCCTGACGTGCACTCAAATTCGGCTGTTTAGATAGGCACAACCCTGGAAAGAATAATAGCGAGCGAGTTTGTGAGATAGATGTGTAAGTGGGAGGCCTGGCTCGTTCCTCCTCCCTCACCTATTCTAATCACTTTAATAACTAACCTCTTGTGTCTTTGTAAGGCAGCACTTAAAAACACTAAAATCCTTAAGCTATATCCAAGTGTGCCTTTTGTGAGCCAACTAATCTTAATATACTTCATCTTCCCTCACCATGCCCTGGAGGTGAGAGTTAGCAGCAACCCCTACACGCTATCTATCCCTTTTTTTTTTTTTTAAGTTTTTTAATTTTTTCAAAACGCAGCTACTCTGTAGATACCTCATGAATGGGGGTGGAAGGATACAGGAGGGCTCTGTGGAATTCGCCGGATCTCCTGGAATGTTCTGTGGAACTTTTTTGTGACCAGGTTTCACTCTGGAGCCCAGGCTGGAGCCTCCGTGTTTGGCTTTCCCTGAACTGCTGTGCTCTTCATGTATCACAGCTTTTTCCTTTGAAAAGGGTTGCATGAAGCCCAGACTAGAGCAACCAGCTTTCTCTACTCCTTGAACCAATTCTTCCTGCACTTGCTGGGTGCTGGGATTCCAGAGTCTGGGTGTTGTGGCGTTTCTTCACACTTATGTCAAAGCCATTATGTTCTGACTGTTTGATCCTTCCTCCCTGGTCTCCCTGATCCTCCTATCACTTCCGTCTTTATCTTTTATCATTATCTAACCTTCTTAGCTGGCATCTCAGTTGCCATTACTAGCTAGCCTAATAATAATTAGCAATACCAGAACGCAGAAAGATGAGAGATTTGGCTCCTTCTTAATCACTGTGATATTGAGTGCTCGTTATACCCATTACACCCCCCCATTGTAACCTCCTCCTCTGCTCATTCTCCTCATGCTGCCAAAAGTCCTGGAAATGAAAGGTGTTGGGAGCCTGGAAGTGCTGCACTTTTGCCCCTTAAGGGGGTCAAGATGGTCACTACCTCCTTCCTCTGAATGGATTTGCCTCAGAGGCCTCTGTCTGCTTGAAAGTCCCTTATGGATTCGTGTGACACCCAGCCATAGACTATTACCAATATGCAACTCTGGTTCAGTCTGGTTCTGGCTGCCCTCCTTACCACCCACAGTTCCACCTCAACCTCTCCCATTCAGGCTCCAGAAGTGAAAGACTTGAGAATGTCTTAGGTCCGACTGCCAATCGTTCAGATTGAACTGACTACTGTTGAACAGCCACTTCCTGGACTTGCTGGCCCTGGGTCCTTAGCTCTAAACACTAATTTCACCTTTCCCTGTGCCTACCTGCTTCGTACCTATCTCCTGGACTAACTTGGAATCTAGAATAAGGACCCCTGTGGGAATGCGAGTGTGGGGATGCTTTAAACATTTGGCACCCATATTGTTCCTCTTGCTCTTGATTTGTTCCAACCTAGCCCATTCTTCTCTCTCAGATCGCTGGAGTTAGCTAAGTCTTCCCTACATCATGTCTCAGTCTTGCTCTTTTCTACTTTTTTTGTTTGTTTGTTTGTTTGTTTGTTTGTTTGTTTTCATGACAGGGTTTCTCTGTATAACCCTGGCTGTCCTGGAACTCACTCTGTAGACCAGGATGGCCTCGAACTCAGAAATCTGCTTGCCTCTGCCTCCCAAATGCTGGGATTAAAGGTGTGCGCCACCACGCCCGGCTGCTCTTTTCTACTCTTGAGCAGTGCCTTTAACCTCCAATGATGCTGAGGCTACCTGGAAATAATTCTTTTATTCTCTCTACAGCGTTCATTTCATAACCTCTTCTCCCTGGGTATTTTCCATTAAAGGGGGAAATTAGGCCTGACAACTTGAGTTTGAGCCCCTGACCCTACTTGGTAGAAAGAGAACCAACCACCATCTTGGCACACATTCACACCCACACACATAGAAAATAAAAGCATGCTGGGCAGTGGTGGTACATGCCCATAATCCCAGCACTTGGGAGGCAGAGGCAGGCGGATTTCTGAGTTCAAGGCCAGCCTGGTCTACAGAGTGAGTTCTAGGACAACCAGAGCTATACAAAGATACCCTGTCTCAAAAAAACAAAAGTACTTGGGAGGTAGAGATCCAAGAATCACAAAACCAGATAAAGACTAGTTTAGACTACATGAGATTCTGTTTCCTTTTAAAGATTTATTTATTATATTTATATGAGTACACTGTAGCTGTCTTCAGACACCCCAGAAGATGGCATCAGATCTCATTACAGGTGGTTGTGAGCCACCATATGGTTGCTGGGATTTGAACTCAGGACCTTTGGAAGAGCAGTCAGTGCTCTTACCTGCTGAGCCATCTCACCAGCCCTTCTTTTCTTTTCTTTTTTTTTTTTTTTGGTTTTTCGAGACAGGGTTTCTCTGTGTAGCCCTGGCTGTCCTGGAACTCACTTTGTAGACCAGGCTGGCCTCGAACTCAGAAATACGCCTGCCTCTGCCTCCCGAGTGCTGGGATTAAAGGCGTGCGCCACCACACCCGGCTTTTTTTTTTTTTTTTTTTTTGAAGATTTATTTGTTTTATGTGTATACTGTTGCTCTCTTCAGACACACCAGAGAGGCCATCAGATCCCATTACAGATGGTTGTGAGCCACCACATAGTTGCTGGGAATTGAACTCAGGACCTCTACAAGAGCAGTCAGTGCTCTTAGCTGCTTTGTCATCTCTCCAGCCCCCAGATTCTGTTTCAAAACTAAATAGGGCCACAAGATGGCCGAGAAGATAAAGGTGCTTGTCACCAAGTCTGATGACTGAAGTTCTATCTAGCAGGAGAGAACTGACTTCGGCAAGATGTCTCTTGACCTCCATAGGCATTCTATGGTAAGGTGAGTGAATGCATGTAACCTCAGCACTCAGGAGAATGAACCAGAAGGACGGCCACAAGTTTGAGGGTAGCCTGAGCTACATGAATTAAGGACCAGCCTGTTCTAAACCGTGAGACTCTTCTACCTGTCAAGTGCTAAAATTAAAGGCATGGGCCATCATACCCAGCCTAATTTTTAAAAGTTACTCTATATGCCGGGTGTGGTGGTACACGCCTTTAATCCCAGCACTTGGGAGGCAGAGGCAGGTGGATTTCTGAGTTTGAGGCCAGCCTGGGCTACAAAGTGAGTTCCAGGACAGCCAGGGCTACACAGAAAAACCCTGTCTCAAAAAACCAAACCAAAACAAAAACAAACAAAAAGTTACTCTATGTATATGGTGTTTACTATATACGTCTGTGTACCATGTGTGTGCTTGGTTTTTCTGGAAGCCAGGAAAAGGTGTTGGATCCCTGAACTGGAGTTACAGATAGTTGTGATCCATCCACTGGGTAGGTGTTGGGACTGAAACCCTTGCTCTGGGCAAGCAGCTCGTGCTCCTAAGCAATACGTCATCTCCTTATGTGCCACATACACCACCCTCCCTAACCTGCAGAGGCTCACTGCGTTCCCAGCAATCTTTTTTTTTTTTCTCGAGACAGGATGGGACTCAATCCCCCCAAAAAAGCTCAGCAGGTAAGAGTGCTTACTGCAACCAAAGGGGGATGGGAGGTAGGAAAGGAGAGAGAGAGAGAGAGAGAGAGAGAGAGAGAGAGAGAGATTGAGAGAGAGAGAGAGAAAGGGTTAGCTTGGGCATAGTGACATACAACTTTAATCTCAGCACACTAGGGACCCAGAGACAGGTGGATCTCTGTGAATTTAGAGCCAGCCTGGTCTACAGAGCAAGTTTGAGGGCAGCCAGGGCTACTCAGAGAAACCCTGTCAAAAACTGATTAAAAGAGGCTTTACTGCTATTAGAGAAGACCTGGGTTCAGGGTTCCCAGCACCCACATAGTGGCTCACAACCACCTAAAACTCCAGTTCCAGGGGATCAATACCTCTTCTGGACCACCTAGGACTTCTACATGCATGTGGTACACAGGCACACACGCACACACACAGAGTTTTCTTTAAATCAGGGCAGGCATAGTAATGCACTCATATAATACAAGCATTTGGGAGGCAGAGGCAGCAGATCTCTGTAAATTCCAGGCCAGCCTGATCTACAAAATGAGGCTCTCGTAGTGAGACCCAAGCTGAAAAATGATGATGATGTTATTCTCCACTGGTGAAATGACCCAATTCAAGCCAGGTTAGAGTATATAAAGGCAGGTTTATTGGGAAGCCACTCTGGTGGGTTCACTGGTTGCAAGTAATGAGGCCAGGTAAGTTATTAGGGGAGACTTTGGGGAGTTGGAAGAGAAAGAGAGAAAATGCAAAGAGAGGGAGAGAGAAGGTCGGGGAAAGACCAAAATGTCTGGATTATATAGGGAGGAGCTTCTGGGGGAGAAAAAGCCAAGTCCCTAGGCTGGAAAGTTCAGGACAGAAGGCTGGACATGCCAGGTAGGGACTGAAGGATGCTAGGAGAACCTGGAGGCAAGGTCCACTTTTGTATGTTAAATCTGCAACTCAGCCAGGCAGTGTGGCACACGCCTTTAATCCCAGCACTTGGGAGGCAGAGGCAGGCAGATCTCTGAGTTCAAGGCCAGCCTGGTTTACAAAGTGAGCTCTAGGACAGCTAGGGCTACACAGAGAAACCTTGTCTCGAACCCCCCCCCCCAAAAAAAAATTCTGCAACTCAGCTGCTTGTCCTGGGTCTGAATCCCAACTAGTAATAAAATAATAAAAATAATAATAGTATAAACTTAAGGATGTGGGCAGTGACTGGGATGTAAAGTGAATAAATAAAAACAATTTAATTCAAAGACTACAGGGTGTCGTTTTTGTTTTGTTTTTATTTTGGACTTGTAAGACATGTTTCACTGAGTAGCACTGACTGTCCTAGAACTTTCTCTATAGAAGAAAGAGGCTGGCTAGAACTCATAGAACTCAACCTACCTCTGTCTCCCAAGTACTGGAGTTAAAAGACATGTGCCAAGAAAACCAGGCCAAGGTGTAGCTTTGTAGCAGAGTTCTTGCCTAGCTCTGAGTTCAGTCCCCAACACTGCCAAAATTTTAAAAACTACATTTAACTCCGACATATCCGTTATTCACTTGCTGATCATGCAATGATGAGACAAATTGAGATGGCTCCGTGGTTCAGTGCCGCTGCTGGGCACTGAGTTTGATCCCCGGGACAAAAAAGAATGGTTTATAGCCTTAATTCCATCATCCATCCTCCTGATGAGAGGAGACTGAGAAATCCCCAGACACTCCTGGGCCAGCTACCCTGCAGAACTAGCCAGAAACTCTAAGAGACTTTCTCTTAAGGTTGGGCCGGGCAGTGGTGGTGCACACCTTTAATCCCAGCACTTGGGAGGCAGAGGCGGGGGATTTCTGAGTTGGAGGCCAGCCTAGTCTACAGAGTGAGTTCAAGGACAGCCAAGTGATGATCTGTGCCTTTAATCCCAGCACTGAGGAAGCAGAGACCAGAAGCTCTCTGTGCAGTGCCTGGCCTACCTTGTCTTCATGTGACCTTGTCTCAAAAATTAAAAAAGAAAAAGTAGAGAGAGTTCCTGGGTTAAGAACAAGGGCTGCTCACCTAGAAGTCCCGGGTTTGATTTCCAACACTCACACAGCTCACAGCCTGTAACTCCACTAACAGGAGATCCAGTTCCTCTAGGCATCAGGCATTCAAGTGGTACACAGACATAATAAAATTAAAAGTTAAAAAGAAAAAACAGGCTGGGCATGGTGGTACACGCCTTTAATCCCAGCACTTGGGAGGCAAAGGCAGGCAGATTTCTGAGTTCGAGGCCAGCCTGGTCTACAAAGTGAGTTCCAGGACAGCCAGGGCTACTCAGAGAAACCCTGTCTCGAGAAAACCAAAAAAAAAAAAAAAAAAAAAAAAAAAAAGAAAAAGAAAAAACAGATGGAGAAAACTGACTGTGAAAACCTTGTCCTCTGACCTCCACCCACAAGCTGTAGCATGCACTCATAGTAATACATTTCATACACACACCACACATGTGCACAGTACAGAAAAGCAAAAATCAATGACAATCTTTTGATCACTGGAAGATCCAAATCTGGTAGATGCTTATTGAAGACCTGCCAAATGCTGGCTTTCACTGCCTTGTTAGTTTTTCCCATCACTAACACCTCCACCCAATCCCACCAGGAATTCTCTCCTGCTGCCAAACAGATGGATGGCCCAATCCCCTTTTGATCATGTCGTTCAATGGCCGGGAAGGACTCCTTACAACTTGACTTCTGAGCATGAAGTGTTCAGAGCTCACTTCCTTGATGCAATACTGCTGAAACACCCTAATTTGGGGATGTCCCTAGGTACACTTACACAAGAGACAGGAGCACTGCATGACTGACTTCTCCAGCCCTTGTGTGTTTCCACAGCTGATTGTGCAGTTACCTGACTTTTGCCGTTAGAGCTGTCTTCCCCGACTAGACTCTTCCAGGAAATCTCCCCGATACTCACCGATTGTGTAATGGCAATCTACATAATGACCTACACCACAAGACAGGGAGCTAGGCTGAGTGTACAGCCTGCCTGCTGCCTTCCACTGCCTTTCTGTTCTCAGCCATGGAACCCACACACTCCCAACCAGATAAACCTAAAGGTCACAGGTCTTTCTCAGCAAACTTCCCACATCCCTCCCAGCTCTGGTGCCATTTTGCCATATGCTACCTGGATGCTTATATTCAATATTAAAGACCAGGAATTAAAAACCTAAGGTTACTGGACATGGTGGCACATGCCTTTAATCCCAGTACTTGAGAGGTAGAGGCAGGCGATCTTTGAGGCTAGCCTGGTCTACATAGTGAGTTGCAGCTAGAGAACTACATCATAAGATACTGTCTCAAAACAAAAACAAACAAACCCTGGATGTAAGGATATGGGCCAAAAGTACAATGCTTGCCTACCAGGCCTTAGGTAACATCAACACTCCAAAAACAAGAAAGTCTTACTCATAACCACCTTTATTTCTATTTTTTAATTTATTTTGTGTGTGTTTGTATGGTTTTTCGAGGCAGGGTTTCTATGAGTAACAGCCTTGGCTGTCCTGGAACTTGCTCGGTAAACCAAGCTGGCCTTGAACTCACAGAAGTCCACCTGCCTCTGCCTCCTGTGTGCAGGTTTTTAAAGGCACCTAGCAATTTTTATGATTATAATGTTATAATTAATTAATTTTTCCCTGTTTTGGCTGATGTTGGTGATGTGTGGTTTTTTGCTGTTCTTTGTCTTTGTTTCTGGGTTTTGTTTTGTTTTGTTTTTCGAAGACAAGGGTTTCTCTGTGTAGCCCTGGCTGTCCCGGAATACACTCTGTAGACCAGGCTAGTCTCAAACTCATCAAGATTTGCCTGACTCTGCCTCCTGGTTACCAGTATTGTATGCCTTTAATTCTAGTAGCCAGGAGGCAGAGGTAGGTAGTGGAGTATGACAAAACCTTTCCCGGGGAGATGCAATACACATGTCTACTTACCCCAGATAAGGTGCCCACAACAAACAGAAATGTGGGCACCACCAAAGCCCAACTTGGTGAACCAATGAGTTTTATTGGGGGTATTGTGCCAAGGAAAGGTTAGTGATCCCCCCAAACACACACAGGAGACAATCTGATGCAACTCACAGCAAGGTATTTATTCTATGCAAGCTAGCTCTGGCCTCACCAACACACCATGGTCATACAGGATGGTTTTGGTGGCTGGGGAGCCCCGAAGCTCTATCGAGGTGAGGCTTTATAGTAAGCAGCAAGAAGGAAGTACGTGTGCAAGCATCTAATTGGGAAGCTCCTGTGGCCTTTAACATAATTGGCTAGTGCTGGGAGTCATATCATAAACTTAGCTTCTTCTCCCCTCTGCATTGGTGGTCGTTAGGCAGGTGGTGGGCTTGTAACCTGGGGTACAGGTTTGTTGGGGGAATAACCTGGAGACACTGGTCTTGTTAGGGGTGTAACCTGGAAACTCTGCTCTTGTTGGGGATTAGCTTAGAGACTGGAGCTAGGCTCAGGTTCTGTTGGTGGGCAACTTGGAAACTAATGCTATACCAGCCTGTTAGTCTACCTGAGTTCAAACTTAGGTCAGGTTCTCTAAAGTAGAGTCTGAATTTAAAAGCTTTGGCATCTCAGGGGTACTTACAGGAATATGGGTGAGGGTTTACTAACAAGAAAATGACTCAAAGACACCAAAGTCTTCCCTAGCACAGGTAACAGCTCCCAAAGCTGGCAACCTAGAGCACACAGCACAGGCTGCCCACAGCCCAACAGGTTTGAGAGTGTCTTTCTAGGTACCTCAGTTGGTCTAAACCTCTTCAGACAGCGCAGCTAGTTTCTGTTTCTCCCAGACAGCTGGTCTGCTCTCAGTCTTCTTGCGGTTTAGCTTTGGTCTGCTGAGAAAAGATCTCAGCCTTTAATGCTTACTCTTTTGGAGAGAGGCCTAGTGAATCTGGTTAATTTCAGGGACTTCCTGAAGCTCTTTTGAGTTGTTTACCTTCCTACTTAAGGAGCTTCCCTGCAGGATGGAATGCTTCCATCTCAAGGGAACCAGTTACACAGCAGGTGGTTCTCTACGCTTCCCAGGCCAGCTTGGTTGACCTGGTGCAGACCTCCAGGCCAACTAGGGCTACATAGTGAAAACTCATCTCAGAAAACAAATGTCTTCCCTTCTTTAGCTGGGGGTGGTGGTATACTACTGTAACCCCAGCATTTGGGAAGTGGAGGTACCAGGATCAGAAGTTCAAAGTCACCATCAGCTATACAGTAAATTCCAGGTCTATCTGGATGACCTGAAATGCTGTCCTCAAAATAAAAGAGAAAAGGAAGCCCACAAGCCTTGTCAAAACTGGGCAAGTCAAGTAACCTACCAATGAGCTAAATCCCATTCCTCATTTATACACCGTCTCCAAGTATATCCATTTTAGGGGTTTTTTTTAACATTTATTGGGGGGGGGGGGTACATACATGCTGACAGAGGCAAAGAACAACTTATAGATGTCGTTTCTCTCCTACCATGTGAGTACAGAGGACCGAACTCAGGTCATCCAGCATGGTAAACCCCACCTTTATCCTCTGAGTCCCAGGTAGCATGTTCCCTTATATACTTATTTACTTACTTATTTAGCAGACAGAAACTCTATATAGCTAACCATGGTCTTGAGGCTTTGTATTATTTGGGGTTTATTTTGGTTGGTTGGCTGGTTTTGATGTGGTTGTTATGCTGGGACAGTTCTTCATACATAGAAGTATACACCATGCTGGTCACCAAACTTGATGCCCAGCTAAGACCGACTTGAACAGAGATAACAACAAAAAAAAAAAATCATTTTTGAAAATAGCAGGAAGTTTTTCAAGGCCATGGTTTCACTCTCCAGCCCCAGAGACAATAAAAAGAAAAGTGGATCTGATCAGCACTGGGGAAGCAGAGGCAGGTGGATTGCTTTAGCCAGACTGATCTACATAGTGAGTTCCAAACCAGCCAGGGCCACATAATGAGAGCCTTTCTCAAAACCAAAATGGTCACTTGGGTAAGTAGCCAAAGTCACTATAAAAATTACACTGTGTGCTGAGGACATGGCCCAAGGGATCATGTGCTTGCTGCAAGAGCTTAAATACTTGAATTCGGATCCCTGGCACCCAGATAAATGTCGGGTACAACAAGGGCACGGGCCTGTCACCCAGCACTGGGGAAGCAGAGACAAGCAGGTCCTAGGGGCTTCTGGCCAGTTGGTCTATTTGAGGCATCAAGTCACAAGTTCGAAGAGAGATCCTTACTCCAAAAAGTAAGGGGGCAGGGCTGAGCAGATGGCTCAAGTCCTTGCTACCTGTTAACCTGAGTCAGGTTCTCAGAAGATGCTGGCAAAAGAAGAGAACTTTCCCTCCAATATCCATCCAGACACACTGTCACTCACACCCTCACAGGCACAATACATACATGTCAAAAACAAATGAATTGAAGGTAAAGTTGGAGAGAGCCAGATACGGAGCTCAGCAAGTAAAAGCCCTACCTGGTCTGACAGCCCGAGTTCCAGCCTCAGAGCCCATGTGGTAAAAGGAGAGGAAACTTGCAAATTGTCATCTGACCTCCACATGTGTATGCTGTGGCACACACACACACACACACACACACACACACACAAGTAAATATACACACATCTACACACACACCCACTTAGATCAGGGCTCTGGCTAACCCTGCGCCGCTGCTTGAGAACAAGAGAACAGGAGCTGCTGTGAGCTTTGGTCTTAAGGCTAGAAGTTTGTGCTCTTGGCTTTCAGCTGTTATCATGTCTTCCATGCTTGAAGAAAACCTGGGAACATCAGGTCCATGTGAGCTACCAAGACCTCATTAACAAACACCTGAGGTACCAAGGAATTGGGGGTGGTTGGGGCGTGGGGGACATGTGTGTAACATGCCTTACCACAGGGTCCATTCCCACAAATACCTGATGGGTTAGTTTGGGAAGGTTGGTGTGAGGGATTACCACTTGAAGAGCTTCTGCCTGTCAACTTTAATGAGCTGTGGACTCTGGTCAGTGAGCAGATATGGTAAATGCTGCCGAGAACACGTGGCTCCCATGTTCAGTCTGGTGCAATCAAACTGCTACAACGTTCTGAGGGAAGGAAAGCTGGGTACACAGCCTGTCATCAAGAAGGCTAAACTCACCCGGGGGTGGCACACACCTTTAACCCTAGGAGGCAGAGGCAGCCAGCCTGGTCTATGGACTGAATTCCAGGACAGCCAGGACTACACAGAGAAACCCTGTCCCAAAACACAAACAGCCAAATTCTTTAGCAGAAGCACTGAGAAGGTTAGGAGGGCTGACAGGCCCAGGTGCCCTGCCTGAAATCACATAGGGAGGTTCATTAAATGGTAAAACTTTAAATAAAACAGAATAAAAAGTCCTCCTGACATGATAGACGAAGATTCCTGGATCTTGCTGTCTTCCATACACAGGCAGCTGCTGTGCACTGGAGTTATTACTGCATTCTGGGCTCAGGTTACAACAGTGTGGGCCAGAGTGGGCTATATCATGTGTACGTGTCTGTGTTTATATGTATATGCTGTATACATATATATGTGCATCTGGGTCAGGTATCAGAAGCCCTGGAACTGGAGTTACAGATGGTCATATAGGTGATGGGATTTGAACTTGGGTCCTCTGGAAGAGCATCCAGAACAGTAAGTACTCTTAACCACTGAATTATCTCTTCAGCCCCAAGACTTTTTCTTTCAAACATGGTCTCTCTCTCTTTTTTTTTTTCTTTTGTTTTTTTCAAGACGGAGTTTCTCTGTGTAGTGGTAACTGTCCTGGATCTCACTCTCTAGACCAGGCTAGAGTCAAACTCAGAGATCTGCCCGCCTCTGTCTCCAGAGTGCTGGGACTAAGGGTGTGCACCATTATGCCTGGCCCAAACTGGGTCATATCTGACAGGCAACAGTAGTTTTGTTTGTTTAGATGCTACTAGGACTAGTGTCAATGACTTCAATGATGCTAGCTAGACAAGGGCTCCTCCACTGCCCTACAAGGCTTTAATACCACACATAGTGAGAGATTATTTTAGAGGTTGCTGAACTTCATACTGGATGGATGGGATACAAAAGGGTATTGCAGACATCATTTCTTCCATGTGCCCCTCCTTGATCCAAGACTGAAATCCTCATCAGAAAGGCTGAAGCCCCACACCCCACACTCAGCCCCAAAGAATAAAAGAGAATCCTTGTCAGGTTTTGTTGTCTGCTACATTCTCTTCCACAAGCTGCATCTGAAAGCTAGCCTCAACCGACTGCCTGGGTTACGTAGTCCCTGTTCAAGCTTCTCCCTGCTCCAGAATTCCTCTCTGAATTCCTGGGCTCTCCCAGCCTGTGCCTATCTTATTGTGACATCTCCCCTTGTTCTTGACATCGGGTCAAACAGCTTTGTAGCATCTCAATTCCCAGTGCCATTCAGGAGCTGGTGAATCTTAATGAGTTCTCCCCTTAATCTCTTCTCAAAGGAGCTGTGATTCTTAATTTCTCCAACTTTCCTTTTAATTATTTTAGCTCCCTGTGTCATTCCTTTGGCCTCAGATCATCCCTACTCGGTTGAAAGGTCACATTACTTTGGTTGAAGAAGAGTCCAGGGACGAGAATACATTTGGCCTCAAACGCCTTAGCCAGGCACCAAGTTTTCCTGATGTGTTTTCATTCAAGACTGAAATGTACATTTGGGTAGAAAATTCTATCTCAGGCTTTGGGAAGTCTCTAATCGAATTGGTAAAATAGTAGAACTGGTAGTGCAGTATAAATACCGAGTACACTCTGGTCTCTGTGGTATTTGTGGTCCTAAAGTTATAAATGATGTAAGAAATAATCTAGTCCAGGGTTGGGGCTCTAGTTCAATTGATGGAGTGCTTACTTAACATGAACTCAGCCCTAAATTCAGTCTCCAACACAGTGTAAACTGGAAAAGGTAGCAGCATGCCTGTAATCTAGGTTAGGGCAGGAGGATCTCAAATTCTAGGATAGTCTGGGTTACAAAGTAAGAGCCCATCTTAAAAAAAACAAAAAAAACAAACAAACAAACAAAAGCAACAAAGCAAGCAAACAAGGAGAGAGGAGTAACTCTAATTGCTCTTTCTAGGGATGCGTTTGGAAGACTGGTATGTGAGGGAGTGTTCATTTTATCTATATGAATATATCCATATATACATAATGTACATGTTTGTGAAAAGTATCCAGTGTCTGTGGAGCCATGCTGTTATGAAAAACAGAGAGTGGGTGCTGGGAACTGAAACTGGGTCCTTTGTGGGGCAGCAAGCCCTCCTAACCACTGGGACATCTCTCTAGTTCAGTGCTTCTCCGTCTACCTTATGCTGCAGCCCTTTAATATAGTTTCCTCATGTTGTGGTGACCAACCACCAAAGAATAATTTTCGTTGCCACCTTCATAATTGCAATTTTGCTGTGATGAACTGTAATGTAAATATCTGTGTTTTTAGGGAACCCCTGTAAAAGGGTCTTTCAATAAAGACGTTGAGACCCACAGTTTGAGAAACACTCTTGATAGAGCAGGAAGAGATATTAACTACTGAGCCATCTCTCCAGCTACCAGAGATGAGTCTGATTTGGTGGGAAATCCACTTGACTATTCAGAGCTTCAGAATATAGGCTGGAGAGAGGATTCAACCCAGAAAGTGCTAGTCCCTCAAATATGGGCACTTGTGTTTGATGCCCAGCACCCACATTAAAGCCAGACACAATGTCAGTTTCTATACACTCCTGCAAGCTCATTCTCTCATATGAACATATACACACACAAAACAGAAATAAGTAAAACCAGCAGGCAGTGGTGGCACATGCTTTTAATACCAGCACTGGAGAGGCAGAGGCAAGCCAATCTCTGAGTTCCAGAACAGCATGGTCTACAGAGCTAGTTTCAGGACATCCAGAGCTACACAAAGAAACCCTGTGTCAGAACAAATAAACAAACAAGCAGATGAATGTGGTGACGTATGCCTTTCACCTCAGCATTTGGGAACAGAGACAGGCAGAACTTATGAATTGGAGGACAGTTTAAAAATCACATTACTTCCTCTGGTTGAGAAGGTGTCCAGGTTCGTACAAGTTCGGCCTGAAACTCCTTAGCCAGGCTCAAGCTGTTTCTGATTCATTTCATTCAACACTGAAAAATATATTTAGGTAGAATATTCTGTTTACTTAGTAAGTTCCAGGCCAGGCAAGTCTACATAGCGATGCCCTGTCTCAGTCAAAACAAAAGCAAACAAACAAACAAATCAAAGACGCAAACTAAAACTTAAACCAGACATGCAGGCACATGCCTGTATTCACAGCACTTAGGAGTTAGAGACTGGAGGATCAGGAATTCAAGATAAGCACTGGCTACATAAGACTCTTTAAAACAAACAAACAACAACAACAACAAACATAAAAAACCCCCACAGGTACTCCAATAGAGTAAAAAATAGAATAAAAAGCAGACAGGCTAATACGGGGCTAAAAAGACCTGGGATTCTAGTTCAGTCCATCAGAGTGCTTGCATAACATTTGTGAAGTTGTCTCTTCCCACTACCACCAAATGTGCTAGTTAAAATCTGGTGGTGGTGAAGGGTCAGATGAACAGAAACTCAAAGTCACCTTTTCCATATAATTAGTTCTGGGCTGGAGAGATGGCTCAGTCATTAAATGCTAGGCTCACACCAAAAATATATTAAGTTCAAGACCAGCCTTAGCTGCCTGAGTCCCTGTCTCTCAAAAGAGAGAGAGAGAGAGAGAGAGAGAGAGAGAGGAGAGACACAGAGAGATGGAGAGATGGGGTGGGCTCTACCTTTAGCAATAAATGTGGGTTTAAATGTTATATTGAAATTTCTCACTAGTTAAATATCACCACTATTCACTCCCAACTTATTTACCTCCACAATTTGTGCTACTTTTTGTCAACCTGACACAAATTATAGTCACCTGGAAAGAGGCAACCTCAATTGAGGGATTTCTTCCACCAGACTGGCCTGTGGGTTTTGTTTGTTTAAGACAAGGTCTCTCTATGTAACTCTGGCAGGCCTTGAAACGCTACATATACCATACTGGCCTTGAATTGACAGAGATCCTCTTGCCTCTCTCAGAGACTAAAGGATATTATGCCTACCTGGGGCCATTTGCTTCACCAATGATTAATGTAGGAGGACCCAGCCACCTATGTGTAATGCCAAACCTGGGTGGACTAGTAGTCCTGGGCTGTGTAAGAAGCTTAGAGCTGGGCAGTGGTGGCGCACGCCTTTAATCCTAGCACTTGGGAGGCAGAGGCAGGCAGATTTCTGAGTTTTGAGGCCAGCCTGGGCTACAGAATGAGTTCCAGTACAGCCAGGGCTACACAGGGAAATCCTGTCTTGAAAAATCAATCAATCAATCAATCAATCAATAATCAATCAATAAGAAAAGAAAGCAAGCTTAACAAGGCCTGGGAGCAAGGCAGTAGACAGCAACATTTCTATATGGCCCCTGCTTCAGTTCCTGCTCCAGGTTCCGACCTTGTTGGCTTCTCTCAAAGTAACCTTTTAGCCAACTAAATCATTTCCTCCCCTGGTCAATGTCTTACCACTGAAACAAGAAGCAAAGGAGAACTCAATTGTAATGGGAAGCAAATGAGATCATTGTTTTTTTTCAGTGGTAGGGTTTGACCTAGTCTTGTGCATGCTAGGTAAATAGTTTCTTTTTATAGCATATAAAAAAAGAACTAATATTTCATTTTTCCTAAATATTTACTTTTAAATCATGCAGAAGTAGTAGATTATGTGCTTCAAATGTGATTTAAAAAAAAAAAAAAAAAAAAAAA
>CACVCL010031437.1:0-30963 GCA_902729485.2 Mus minutoides
GGGGGGGGGGGGGGAGCCAGGTGTGGTATCCTGTGCTTGAAATGACAGCACTGGGAAGGCAAAGAGAGAAGGACCCCAGGACTTGCTAGCCAGCCTAGCTGGCCGACTTGGTATTCCCTGGTCAGGAAGAGACCCTGTCTTGATAAAACAGTCCCTGAGGAACGAGAGCTGACGTTATCTTCTGGCCTCTGCATGCAGGCACACAACTCGGTGTGTTCACCTGCCTACACACAGATGTCAACGGCTTCTCCAGGGCTGGGGCTTCTGGATGATTCTTCTGTGACTTTCCCTCCTTGCATGTGCCCACGAGCAGCTGAGGACAGATGCATAGATACTAACTGATTTACTACAAAACGTGCACATCATAGACTGCGTTGTTCCTTTCCCCCTGAAGACATCCATGCGCCTGATGGGGCACACACCGTCCCCATCTCAGAGATGAGCTAACAGAGGCTCAGAAAGGTGAAGTGACCTGCCTGGAGCCTCGGAGGCATGGAAGAAGCAGATGGAATCAAATCTCAGTACTATCTGCCTCTAGATCAGTGGTTCTCAATCTTCCTAGTGCTGCGACCATTTAATACAGTTCCACCATAAAATTACTTTTGTTGCTATTTCAGAACTGTAATTTTGCTACCATTATGAGTCATAACATCAACATCTGATACGTAGGATACCCCATATACAACCCCGGTGAAAGGTAGATGCTCCCCTCCTGGGTTCCAGACCCACAGGTTGAGAACCTCTGCTCTAGAGCCTCACAGCCATTATACCCTAACCTCCTCAGTTTGCTTGGGGCTCTGATTGACACCACCCATTGCTGAGCTCCACAGTAAGCACACAGTAGGGATGGTGTCAGTGTTTTGCTAAAATTGGATTTGATCTTGTTATTTAAAGCTCCCGTGATCACAATCAGCTTCTAAGCTATCGGTGAAGAATGAGGTCACTCTATAAAAAACGGAAAGCAGAAATGGACCCCAGAGGTGGTGGTGGTGGGGGAGGTTCCTGGAGTTAGGGATAGCAATGAATTTCCAAACAACCGCATGGCCTCCGTGCTCTGTAGGTAATGAGATGCACAGAAAACTGGGAAGCAGCCCAGAAATCCAATTTCAGTTCAGCAACACCTGATGTTCGTTATGAAAACCTGAGTGTCTATGACACTCACAACACAGAGGACAGGGAGTCACACAGCTCAGGTCACAGCGGGAGGAATGAAGCCTTAGTCCGTCCACTTTGTAAAACCTAGAGGACTTTCCAGGAAGTCCTGAATGCAGAAACTCTGACAACGATGGTGGGAATGGTTAATCTTGTCTGCCCCTTTTTTTGGGGGGATCCCTGGCAAATGGTCTCTGTGTTTCTGTTCATTAAGTTCTGGGAGGATCTTTTGGTACAGACAACATACAGGACCCATTTTATAGACAGGAAAACTGAGACCAGGCAATCTCTGCACTCAGGCCATCTTCCCATGATTTCAGTGGTCAGGTGACACGTGTAACATTTTGCACAAAGAACACCAAAGACTATGCCAAGGCAGAAGAAGAAGAAAAAAAAATGCTTGCCAAAATTATGACTTCTTAGACACAGAGGCAAGAGCTCTGGAGACATCCGGGCCACTGTGGGGAGCTAGCAGCCTGCTTTCTGCTAGCATGGTATTCCCCTAGGGCGAATCTCCCACATGTGGCCACAGAAACCCACTTCCAAACCCTGTGTCCTTCTCCTACAATCTTATTTGGCTCCACAAAAACCAGAAGGCATCTGGGGACAGGAGATTTTTATCTCAGCCAAGTGTTTTTGGAACTGTCAGGAAAGTGTCCCATGCATGAGGAGCCAGTGAGCACGATGTCACCTACATGTACTTGGAGTGTGGTGATATCCACCACATCCAAGGCGGTACCACTTCACTCTTGGAGCAGTGCCCCAAGACACATCACCAGCCCAAGCAGGCTGCCCGCTCCTCATGGCGAAAGAGCATGCATGGGAAAGAATGCTTCAAAGCCTGTTCCCACCTACCATCTCTAGAAAGTCACTCTTGGAGGCAGGAGAACCTTTCTGGAACACATGGAAATATAAACCAGGAAGATTGTGAGAAGACAGCAGAATTCCACCCCCAACCCCAGACTTTTAACATCACTTCCTCGAGGCCAAATCAGCCGCCTAGTATCTGCAGCAAAGGGGCCGTAGTAGTAGCAGCCATCTAGAGCGCCGGCTTGGGAGGGTGCACCCATATTTCCCACAGGGTCCTTGAAGCCAAGTGCCAGAGGAAGGTAAATGCTCACCGTAAAAGCTCACACACCCAAGAACATTTTCGCAAAAATTGATGAAGAAATGGAATGCCCTTCAACTGTGCAAAAGAAGCAGGGGTGGGGCTCAGGCTCCAGCCTCTGCTCAAAGGAGCCAAGAGAGGTTGGGTGTGGCTCAGTGGCAGAGCAGCAGCCTGGCAGGCTGAAAGCCTTGGGTTCCCAGAAATGCAAAATGGGGAAGAGAAAGGAAGAATGAAGAGGAGGAGGAGGGGGAGGGGGAGGGAGAAGACAGGAGGGAGGGAAGAAGATAGGGCAGGGGGAGAGAAAGGGAGAGGGAGAGAGAGAGGAGGAGGGACAGACAGAAGAAAAGAGGGAGAGAGATGGGGCAGGAGGAAATGGAGAAAAAGAAGAGGAGGGAAACAGAAAAGAGGTGAGAGAGATGAAGAGAGATTTAAACAGCTCTGTGTTCTAAAGAGGGGAAGGAGGGAGAAGAGAAAGGGAGAAAGGAGAAGAAGAGAAAAGTTAAAAGAGAGAGCTAACAAAGGAGGGAAGAGAGAAAACCAAAGGAGGAAGGGGAAGAGGAGGAAGAGGAGGCAGAGGAAGAAGAGGAACAAGAGGAAAGAGGGAGGGAGAGAGAGGGGTAGGGAAGGAAAGAAAGATAGAGGGAAGGAGAGAGAGAGGGAAGGGGAGAGAGGGAGGGAGGGAGAGAGACAGAGAGACGGAGAGAGAGAGAGGTGCTATTCTAGAATTATTCCAGAAATGAGATCCATCTGCACCCCCACACACACCCGCAGCTCTCCATATCGACACCCTGAGCATATTTTTTTTTCACTCATGGTGGTAATCAGCATAAAAAGATGTGGCTGGAAGTCTTTCTTGCAGCTCACCAGAAGATCCCACTACATGGGATGGCGTGACCCCTTGCACAGAATGCTGAGTGACTCTGGCCCAGGTAATTGGGACAAGGAGGCCAGATGAGGCAACCCCAAGCATCAGTCAGTGCACAGCAGTCAAGTGTACCACTGGGTGTGACGGAGAACTGGGCCCTGGAATCCAGCTACATGGATTCTTACCCAAGTTCAAGGCTTGCACACTGGCTGGCCTTGTGTTAGCCACTCACTCTGCCCATCTCTTTTTCTACTTACAAAATGGAGATAATATTGACTCACCTGCTAAAAAAGCCCTCAATGCTCACGGATGCGAGTGAGCCAAAGTTACCTTCTGCTTTCACTGCGGCAGTGCCTGTCTTCTCACCACAGTCTACCCCTCCCCCTATTACCTCATCCTGGGGCACAGCTTGCTCACGTGCCCAGAGAGCAGCAATTGAGTGTTGTGTTTTGTTTTGTTTTGTTTTGTTTTGTTTTTGTTTGTCTCAGTTCCTTAAAGTCCTGCCTTCATTCAGAATTTCTCCTGGCATTCCCATTTCTTCTTGTTCTTCAGTATCAAGTGCTCTAAATAGCAATGGCAGGAATAGATAATGAGTGAGATTAAGCCTTCCCTCAGGAAGTCCCTTGCTACAATAAGTGGCAGATAATGGCTGGGGATAAAGATAGGATCATATCAAAAAGAAAGGCTAAAGATCCAGCCTTCTGCAACGGCCCTCTACACATGATCCAAGAATGAACTGTGTAGATTAAATATCCAAAGTTTGTAATTCTGCTTTGCCTGCCCATGCTGGGCCACTTAATTCTTTGCTAACTGGGTAACAAGTTCCTAGATCTTTGGTTAAACGTGCTTCTTGATGTGTACATGAGGGTGTTTCTGGATGAGATTATCACTTACTGTAAATCCCTGTTTATTCATCTGATTAAGTGAAGTAGCCTGCCTAATAGGGAAAGTCCAGTCAAGGGAAGTCCTCATAAAGCAAAGGCGCTACCCTTGGTAAGCAGGCTCTGACTACCCAGTTTCCCAAGTGTGGACATGACCTCCCCTCCCTGTCTTCGGCCTAGAATCAGCTCCTCCTGTGACTGCAGGCTTTGGATTCTCAGGCTGGAATAAGACACTAGCTCTCCTAAGTCTCCAGATTGCTGACTGAAGCTCAAGGGACTTCTTAGCTTCTACAATTCCTATAAAGAACAAGTACACCAGGTACACAGGTACAACTCGCACAAAGACATTCTGAAACTTAACACCCCTCACAGGCACACGTGTGTGCACAAACTCGCACAAAGATACTATGACACTTTACGTCCTGTAAGCCATCCTAACTTGAATATATCTTACGCAGAAAGTGTGTTGAGTATACCAAACCAACCTAGCATCCAGCACAGGGCACTGCAGAGTACTGGCTGTTGGCTCTTGACCTTCATGACCCCTGGGCTGGTTGGTGCTATGGTTGTAGTTTCTGCCACTGCAAAGTCCAGTGGAAGGACAGACTGTTTCACCAGTCCAAGTCCAAATCCAAACTTCGAAGTCTGCATTCTACTGAATGACTGAATAATCACAGCTTAGTTCATCTATACTGCTTTATTCTACTCTAGTACCATGATTTTGTGGTCCTGGAGATGGAACTCTGGGACACCATGAATGCTAGGCAAGCACTCTAACAGAGTTCCAGCTCTGGACTCCTTCACACAATCTCCAGTCTCACAGTATTTAAGCAGGGCCATGATAAGCCAGCCTGGGTGAAGATACACACGCACACACATATACATATCTTTCAGGAGAACTGAGTGAGATCTCTCTTGTCAGACTGTGATGCTTGGAGCTAGAAGTCACAGGCAGATGGGAAATAAAGGACCATACTCTCTCCCTTTGAAGGCTGTTTAAGCTGGCGTATCCCACCCTTTTTAGGTAGATCCATTGGCACACACATGTTCCTTTGTTTGGATTCCCAGGGAGCTAATGTGTTCACCTACTATATGGGAAGAGACAGGTGCCCCCTGCTCCAGCAAGAGCTACCATCCCAGAGACATTTGCAGCTCTTCCTGCTTCTCCATCCCCTCTACAATCCTTCATCTCCATTGCATCTTCAGTCCTTCCAAGAAAATAACAAGGCTAGCGACCCTACTAAATGAACTGTTTTGTGGGCCTCAGCTTCTTCAAAACTACACCAAGATCAGCTTGTGGAGGGTTCCCTCCACAGGAAGTGACTAGACTCAGTGTTAAAGACCTGGGAGTGTCGAGTTGCAGCTGACCTGTAGACCTCAGCCAGGGATCTGAAATGCCTCAGAAATGGACTAAGACTGAAGCTCTTTAAACATTCAACAGGCAGAACATGGGCCTGGCAAAAAGAGGATGCGCAGCAAGTGTCTATGAGGCTGTTGTTGTTGGTGTGTGTGCTATTATACTTATTATAAGTGGTGCAGTATTGTAACATGTAAATTATTGTATTAAATTATTGTATTTATATCCTTTAGCACTCATTCCAATCTTAAGGGGCATTTCAGATTTGGGGTTTTCTGTATAACTGAAGTTATATTTGAACATATATAACAACACATACAAGTCTACGTATAGAACTAACCCATCAATGTGTTTCACCTGAAGCTGATACCATATAACATTTGATTTTATTTTAATTAAGTATATGCATGTGTGTCTTTTTGGGATATGTACACATGAGTGCAGGTGCCCTCAGAGGCCAGAGGAGAGCATTGGATTCCCTCAAACCTGAGTTAAAGGGGGTTGTGGGCCAACCAGTGTGGGAACTGGGAACAGAACTAGGGTTCTCTGGAAGACCTGTGTGCTAGTAAGCTTTTACTGTCAACCTGGGCAAACCTAAAATCACCTGGGAAGAGGAACCCCAATTGAGGAATTGCCCAGGTCATACTGGCCTGTGGTCAGGTCTATGAGTGACTGTCTTGATTGTTGATTGTTATAAAGGGCCTACTGTGGGCAGCACGATCTTTAGGCAGATGGTCCTTGGCTATATAAGAAAGCTATCAGAGTAAAAGCCAGCAAGAAAGTCAGCAAACAGCATTCCCCCAAGGTGTTTGCTTCAGTTCCAACCCTCACTTCTGTCAATGTTGAACTCTGACCTGGAAGTACAAGCCAAATAAACCTTCCCTTCTAGTTGCTTTTAGTCATACTGCTTATCACAGCAATAGGAAAGTAAACTATGACAGGCAGCCAATGCTCTAACCCGTGCAGCCTATACCTCCACCCCTACCTAAAGCACCACCTCCTCAGCCCCATATATAACTCTAATAGTTGTGTTGCATGAAGCAAAACTTTATTGTATGGAATTTTCTATTTGCAGCTTCCAAAATGCTCAGATTTAGAGAATAAGAAAATCAACCCACTGACCCCAATGATGCTTAACTATCTAGTAAAGAGGCAGACATTACAAAATTCCTTAACACACATGCCTGCACATGAACACAAACAGACAGATACACACACACACACACACACACACACACACACACACACACACACACACACACAGAATGGTGGTAACAGATTTTACAAGGCAGTCCTGGCCATGGGGGACACAGGGACTCAATGCAGCCATTTCCAGAAATGCCCCCTAGGAAGGAAGCTGGCTCCCTCTGGTCACACAGACCAGAGTCACTCTCACACTGTCATATGGCTGGACAGTCTAGTCTCACCAAGAAACAAAATTCACTTGAAAAAGAACAGTGAGGCCCAACAGTAAAACCAAGTACTCAACCAAGTAAACCCAGAACTCAGCCAATGTCATCATTGATTTTTAAAATGATAAATAAATGATGGCTTTGTGTAGCTCACTCAGGTTGTTGAGGGTGACCCTGAACTCCTGATCCTCCTGCTTCCACCTCCTGGACATGCCCAGTTCATGCCATGCTGGGGGGTTGAACCCAAGGCTTCACACATGCTGGGCAACCACTCTGCAACAGAGCCACGTCAGCTCTCATGTCCCCTGTTAATACTGAAACTTGCTATGTGTCCTATGCTGACCTCAAACCCACAGTCCTCCCGTCTCAACCTTCTGAAGGCTAAGATTATAAAAATGCACCACGAATTTCAGCATTCGGGTCATACTTTCTGACTAGTGTACTCAGGCCACCTTATTGAGGGGCATGTGCCAGAGACGCCACAGACTCCTTGTAGCCTAGAGAGAACCCATCAGGGAGAGCTGCATGATGGGTAAGGTAGTGCTGTGTAGGTTGGTGTGAGCGCAGTCAGCCTTGTTTGAATCTCAGCCCTGCCACATCCTCACAGAGCAATGCTGGTTAAATTTGTTTTGTTTTGTTTTGTTTTGTTTTGTTTTGTTTTCAGCCTCTCTGTGCCTTGGTTTCCTTCTAAATAAAATAAACATAGCAATCGCCCTGTTATACAGAATGACTCTGGTGACTAAACTATTACGAACCGCCAGTACTTCAAGGGGCACCTAGCTCACAGCAGTCAGTAAGCACTGGCTCCTACCCTCTGGGCACCCTCCCAGGCTGGATTCTGGAGTGTACATGCCTCTGATAACACAATCAGAACCAAAACGGAAGTCAGGACACGAGTTGCCGTCTCCAAAGCAATCTGACAGACAGTTCAATGGTATTCCAAACTCCACACCACCTACAGTTATCAGTAACCAAAGCTGCCTTCCTCTTTCTAGTGGTCACACTCTGTTTCACACCAGCCTCAGTAACATTAAAATAGAATGGATGCTTCTACAGAATTTCTTCTGAAATAGTGACCTGCAGGTTCCAACCCCACCCAAAGTCCAGAGGACCTCAAAGACTTCCCCTACGCAGTGGCCCTTAAGCATCTATGTGTATAAGTCCAGCACGAGGGAGATCAGAGTTCATAATTTTGAACTACATAAGAAATTTGAGGTTGGCAATGATGAGGTCAGCTTGGGATATATGAAAACACACACACACACACACACACACACACACACACACACACACTCACCTAAAGGAGAAATTTGATTCTGTAGGTCTATGCCAGTGCTGATAAAGCTGTCTGGCGACTGTGAAGCCACTCCCGGAGAACAAGTGCTCAGAGGGTACCTAGATCTTCCTCTGAGAAGGAAGACCTCTCCAGGTTCAAAACATTTAGGTCATAAGTGATCAAATGACAGAGGAGAGGTTCAAAACCAGACTGGTTAGCCGGGTGTGGTGGCGCACGCCTTTAATCCCAGCATTTGGGAGGCAGAGACAGGCAGATTTCTGAGTTCAAGGCCAGCCTGGTCTACAGAGTGAGTTCCCAGGACAGCCAGGAATACACAGAGAAACCCTGTCTCAAACAAACAAACAAAACAAAACAAAACAAACAAACAAACAAACAAACTAGCCTGTTCTCCAAAGTCAGCCTTCTTTGAGCTTGCTGATCAAGACTGAGGCAGAGATCCTTCACAGTGAGGAAAACAAGAGGTGTGTGTGTGTGTGTGTGTGTGTGTGTGTGTGTGTGTGTCTGTATGGGTGTGGGTATTGGGGGGGTCTTCCTTCACAGAGAGGAAGACAAGGCTGGTCATCCTTCTGAGACTAGAGATAGCATTATGAGAACTGGGTTTCCCGAGGCACCAGCAAATCTTCACTGCTGTGTAATAAACTGCACACACTACTGGGTGCAGTGTGATCATTTAATGTGTGCATAACACCCTGTGTAATAAGCACATTAAGGTTACTCACATTTCTCCAATCCCTGTGTGAACAAGTAAGCTCACTGTGCACTGCACACTGGAACCCCTTCCTACTATGTAACTCTATCTGTGCACTGCACACTGGAACCCCTTCCTACTATGTAACTCTATCTGTGCACTGCACACTGGAACCCCTTCCTACTATGTAACTCTATCTGTGCACTGCACACTGGAACCCCTTCCTACTATGTAACTCTATCTGTGCACTGCACACTGGAACCCCTTCCTACTATGTATCTCTATGCTGGTGGCCATTACCCTGCCTCCACACCTCCCACCCTAAGCTCCAAGGACAGCAACCATTCTCTGCTTCCGTCTCTCCCCTGAGCATCCTTACCTGTCAGTGGTAGCTGGATCCAACCTGTCTGAGCTAACTGAAATCAGTGACAGAGAGGTCTTCAAACACCGAGGCTGGTACAGAGGCGATGGCTCAGCTGGTTAAGTGCTTGCCGTGCAAGGATGAGGACCAGGGTTCCATGCTAAGAACCCATGCTGTAAAAGCTAGCGAGCAAACAAACAAGCACCTATAATCTCAGTGCTGGGAAGGCAGAGGCTATTTCCCAAGGCTTACTGGTGAGTCGGCATAGCCAAATCAGCAGGTTCAAGGCTAATGAGAAGCCCTGTCTCAAAAAAAAAAAAAAAAAGTGGTCAGCATCTATGAAACGACAGCCTCCAAGTCCATGTACAAACACCTACACACACACACACACACACACACACACACACGCACGCACGCACGCACGCACGCACGCACGCACGCACGCACGCACTTACTTAACAGGTCACAGTCAAATTCATGTTGGTCACTATAGACTCTCTCTTGACTGGTCCCAAAGCCTCCTGACTGATCTCTCTCACCCACTCTGACCCAGAAGAATGCTATATAGAGCAAGCTGGCCTTGAACCTATGATTCCCCTGCTTCCTCCTCCTCAGTGCTGGAACCCCAGGTGTGTTCTGCCACAACTGCCTTAGACAAAGTCATTTTAGCTTCTGTTGCAAAGTAAGAGTCTGAAAGACATCATGTACCTTTCACGCATCAGCCCCGGATGTTCACACCTTGCCTGTCCCCAGCTAACAGGCTGATACCTCTGCAAAGGTTCCCTGAGCATCCTCACAGCTGGCTTGGGCGGCACAAGTTCACCTTGTGCCCACCCCAACCCCTACCCAGAGCTGAGGACTAAACCCAAGACCTTGCACTTACTAGGGAAGTGCTCTGCCACTGAGCTAAACCCCCAACCCACATGCTGTGTTCTGTCTTGTATCCATAAGCCTGGAACAGATGGATTCTTCAAAAGCCAAGCAGACCACTTCCTCGCTTCAAGCACCCCAAGGACCCCCATCAGCTAGGTACCCTGTCCTAGCCTCACCCTTAAAGCTGCACCCGATTTAGCCTGTTGAGGCCTCACCTCACCTCACTGCCTTCTATATGCCCCAGGTACATCCACTTTCCATAGCTTCCTCCAGATTGCCCCACTGGATACACCTTCCCTGTCAAGGGGAAAGTCCTCCAGGTATCCTGGTCATCCCTCCCAGACATCCTTAGCTCACAATTGTCACCTTGGTCCCTGGCTTCTTTCAACATCCTAAGAGTGTGGATCATCCCCTGGACTGACCTGATTTCCACACTGTCAATCATCAAGGCCCGTCCCTCCCTGAGCCTCAGCGTTTGTTTTTATCTGCTGGCACAGACTGTGTTCTTTTAAAGACTGATGGAAATAGACCCTGGGTGAGAGGATGAATGGAAGAAAAGCTCCCACTCCAATACCCGCCATGGCTGCAGCACATCTCCCTGTCAGCATGTCCCGACTCCCTGTGGGCATCATCTGCTGCAACAACATCCTCCCAGGGCCTTTCCCTGTTTTCCTGGAGCACACACTATCTTCTAAAACCCTTGCTCACATCAGGATATTCAATAAAGTTTTATTGAAACACAGCTCTGCACAGTGACGCATGCACCACTAAGCCTGCACACTGCAAAGGTGCAGTTGGGGGTGGGGGTTGCTTTGGAGATCTTGTGGCTTGCTGAGCTGGAAACACTGTCTCAGTCCCTTCCCCCAACAGAGTGTCTACCTGCCCTACTGTAGAGCTTTTGTGGATCCAGTAAAATATTTCTTGATTGTGATTTGTTCTCTCCCATTTATAAGGAAGAGACCTCTGGTTCATCAAAAGATTTCATACTGAGGCCAACAAGAGGGCTCAGTGCTTGTTACTAAGAGAAACAACCACAGTTCAATCCCCAGGGCCTACATGCTGGAAGGTGAAAACTGACTCCCAAAGTTGTTCTCTGACCTCCACACATGGGCTATAAAATGCTATACAAATGTCTACTTGCAAGGATATATATATATATATATATATATATATATATATATATATATATATATATATATTCATACTCCTCTTTGGGCAATGCCCCATAGGCACTATGTATTTGATAATCATTTTTTTAATGGAATATGAATGGCAGTTGCCCAAAGGGAGACACAGCATTATCGTCACCTCATTTTGCAGTAGAGCCACGAGGTCCCAATGATTCCAGCTGCATTAAGCACAGTTGTATGGAAAGACCCAGGTCTTTCTGTTACAGGGAGTGATTCTGTGTTTAGACAAGCAACTGTGGCACCTCTGCTGTTTCTTGCCTACCCAAGCCCATCTTCTTCATGGAGCTGTGACAAGCACATCATGAGATACTGACACCAGCAGCATTCTAGATAAGAAAATATGTCTACGTTTGTATTTGAACAAACCATCACAGTTTGAGTCTACAACATCCCCATCCCCTGACTCAGATTTTGACACTTGGTCCTCAACCGGTGCCACTATGTTAGATTGTGAAGCCTTCCAAGAGGTAGAGCCCAACCGGAGGAAGTAGGTTCCTAGGCAGGCTCTGGGCACGGATACGGGCATATTATCCCTGGCTACTTTCTGCCACTACCCCCACCCCCTGCTTACTTGCTCTCCATGATGGGAACGGCCTTCACCACATGCTCCTGCCACTCTGATCTGACCACCCGCTGTAAACCGACAAAGCCCCTCTGGAACCAAGATACAAAATGAATCTCTCCTCCTTAGTTTGCTTGTCAGCGAGAGTCACGGGGACACAAAGGTGATTAAACAGTAGCAACTTAGTTAAGCTTCATAACGATTTTCCCAAAGATGGGCCACTGAGATCCCATTACCCATGCTGAGCTCTGAGGCAGAGGGAAGGTAAGAGATTGATCCAACCCACACAAGCAGAAGAGGCTGGGGGTTGGACCATGGGTTCAACTGTGGCTCTTGATTCCTATGGAGCAGCAAGTATTGCCTGCTCAGACACAAAACAAGCTTAGGAAGCTCAGATGGGCACATTCAGCAACCACAGTGAATCAGAAGGTCAGACCTGCTTCCAGAAACACCCACACCCCCTCCAGCTTCTGCTCAGGCAGGGAAATAGAAGGCCCGGGAGTCTCTTCAAGTCTCTCCTCTAAAGACTCAGGGTCCCTCAGAACTACACCATCTGAGACCCAAGATGGAGACTCACCAACCCTCTGTGGCAACAGCCCAACCCAGTCAGAGCCCAGCTGCCCACACTCATCCCAGAGCTTGGCCAACCACACAGTTGTCAAGCTCGGGGGCCACAGCCTGGTTCCCCAGACCAGACACGAGGAGATTCAGTATCCCTGGGCTGGAGAAGGCAGCCTCGTTCCTACCAACTCCTGTCTCCTTCCCTAGAGAATATGCAGATAGGACTCTCCAAAAGTGCTTTTCACAACTCAGTTAGCAGGATCAATTAATTATTCACGGCCCTGCTTCTCTGCAAACTCATAGACTGTCACAGTCAGCAAGAGGGATTCTGGATTCTGCCCAACAGCCCTGTTCAAGCTGCCAGGAGGCCTAGTGTGGCCTCTGCCTTCTTTACAACCTCTGAAGCCCACCTCCCCCTACTCAGCTCAGCACAGGGCTCAGAGACAGCTAGGAAGTCCCCAGGAAAGATGTCCTAGGCGTGGTCTGCCCGAGCCTGCCTGACTCACTCAGTTCTGGGGCAGAGTGTCTAGCTCCATGCAATCCAAATGGGAACTAGGGCTCAGAACTCCCGCCCTTCTGCCAGGCTGGGGTTGGGTCCCACAGTACAGAACCACACAGGCCATGAAAACACCAAGTTCTACAGAAGAAGTGGGTGTCGGGAGGGCTGCCCAGACTCACTGTCCGTCTGCCGAATTTGAAGTCGTTGATGCTTAAACTTGGCAAAGACCATCAATGTTTTCTGTGGGAAAATGCAAGGCTGTCTTCAGAGACATTTCCTCATCCCAGGGAGAAAAAGGCTAGTTCTTAACCCTTGGAAAATAGGGACAGACTCTGACGTGGGACTGTTTGAAAGCACTTGGTGCTCGGGCCGAGACAATGAATTAACAACAGGTTTAAAACTGTGATCCTCGCAGAGACACTGAGGTCTCTCTCCTGAAGCCAGAGGCCCCGTCCCCAATAAGATGAAGTTTGGGGTTTAATACAGTTCTGGAGCAAAAGAATATGTTTTGGTGCAAAAGAAATGCCTGCCTCTCATAAAACTCATTCTAGAACTTAAAAACTCTATTCCCTAAACATGTTCTCCCCTCTCCACCCCCTTATCCCCGGACCATCACTACCTATAATAATAAGCACTTTATAATATGCGACACATGTCTGGGCACGTTGCTCAATAAAACACAATGTCCACTCACTTCGTCTCTCCACAGAACCCTCTGCAGTAGGTAGGTCTCATGCACCAGTTTCTGGATGAAGCAGCTGAGGTCCTGTGCATAACGTTCCACAGTCACTCAGGAGGTAAGTGGCAGACCCTGAGCTCAGGCACAATCCGTCGTCCCCAGACTGAGTCCAGGCCTTTCTGACTTTCCATCCCACTACACAGGCTACTGACATGCCCAGTGGAGTGTGAGTCTCAGATGGGGTGACAGCTCTGACCACAGCCTCAGCCCCTCCCTTGTCCAGTTTTCAGAAACCCAGGGATTACTCTTTTATGATGGAGACTAAGAAAACGATCTGCTGAGGAGGGTCATGCAGGCCAGCCATATAATACATGCTCCATCACAGCCGGAAGAGGACAGGGAAGAATTCTGTCCCCAGGTTCACTTGTATCCAGCCAGTCCCAAAGCCCACAGAGAGAAGCCAGGATCTGTGATGAGCATGTGAAGAACATGGGTCCCTGAGTCAGGATGAGGGGTGATGCAGACCCTTTGCTAACCAGCTGTACAACTCTGCTGGATTAGTTC
This sequence comes from Mus minutoides, assembly GCA_902729485.2. NCBI lineage: Eukaryota > Metazoa > Chordata > Mammalia > Rodentia > Muridae > Mus > Mus minutoides. The sequence goes on from CACVCL010031437.1 coordinate 14,050, forward strand.
CCCTCTCTGTACATCACTTCCTGCATCTGCACACTCACTGCACAACAGCTGTGACAAGACTCACATGACAGGATGTCAGAGCATTAACATGGCATGCGGCCAGCTTAATACTATCATCTCATCTCTCTCTCCCTCCATAGTTCTATCTGTCTGTCTGTCTATGAAATATCTCATGTAGCTGAGGCTGGCCTCAAACTCACAATGTAGCCAAGAATGATGTTGACCTTCTCATCCTCCTGCCGCCAGTCCAGATACTAGAATTCCAAGCACGTGCTGCCATGCCAGTGTATGCCTTTCCCAGGGTTCCGTTCATGCTAGGCAAGCACTCTACCAACTGAGTCATATATACTTAGCTCATTGTTATTAATATCACCTCTCAACATCAGTATCAATGTTCTACACACCAGGTTCTAAGAACTGGGTCTCAAAATGCAATCAGAATATTTAAGAAGCTGACAGGAGACCATGTAGCATGAGTTGACTCTAAAGGATCTAAAGGATGTTGAATCTTATACACACACACACATACACATACACATACACACACACACTTTTGATGGCATTGGGGAGGGGAACCCATGGCATTACACATGCTGGGCAAATAAGTGTTCCACCATGGAGCTACACCATGAGCCCCTAAAAGCAGGGCTGCATAGTTCTTGCCTCATTAAATCTTTGAAGGAAATAAAAGCATTTTCTGAGCACTACTTGTAACTATCCCAGTACTGGCATGCATTGATGGTGTTAAGAGACCCAAGGACAACTGTGATGGTCACAGGAACCTAATAAAAGGCTGGGGACTCTGAGTTTATACCCAGACTGATGGAGACCTGGAAAGGGAGTCCTTTTTCATACACAGACATTGGATCAACCACAACACACGGTGACATGAACCCCAGAAACACTCTCTGTTGGGTACAGGAAGACAGACATATGTGAAGAGGGCATAGCAAACCATGAGGGTCAAGACTGTTCAGAGCTCGAGAGACCAAGAGATCATTCATCTATTACAGGAAAGAAAAAAAAAAACAAAAAACAAAAAAACAAAAAACAAAAAAACAAACAAACAAACAAACAAAAAAAATGGGCAGCAGCCAAACCCAGAGAAGCAGAACAAGGTCTAGCTCCAGAGATCCTGGTTTCTGTACATCCAGTTCACTTTGCCCTGCTCCATCATGGGAAGACAGGATACTGGCATAGCAAGCTCCCACCCATGCTATAGTCAAACCCAAGATGATGGTACCAGGCTGGGGTGGGCAGGATACCACTATCAAATATAAATACCCAGAAGAGCCGGGTCTGGTGGCACAGCTTACCCTCCTAGCTGCTCAGGAACCTGTCAGGCTGGGATGTGAGCTGCTCCCGTTGCCAGTGCACTTCATCTGAAAGGAAGGTCTCTGTGATTTCTTCTTTGATGTAGGAGTGATGTAGACAGGATTCTTTTTGTTGTTTTTTGGGATGGGGGCTGATGTGACTCAGGTTGGACTCTGTGGTGGTTTGAGTGAGAATGGCTGCAGAGGATCATACACTTAAATACTTGGCCTCCAGCTGATGGAACTGTTTGGGAAGGATTAGGGAGTGTGGCCTTGTTGAAGGAGTGTGCCTTAGGGGTGGGCTTTGAGGTTTCAAAAGACTCCAGGGTGCTCTTTCTGCCTCCTATTTGCAGAAGCTCTAAGCTGTTCCCATAGCCGTGCGTTAGCCATGCCTTTTGCTCTACCATCATGGACTCTAACCCTCTAAAACCATAAACCCAAATTAAATACTTTCTTTAATAAGTTGACTTGGTCATAGTGTTTAATTATAGCAATAGAAAGGTAAGCAAGATATCTCCCAACTAGCTATGTATCCAAAAATAAGCTTGAACTTCTCATCCTCTTGTCTCTTCCACTCAAGTGCTAGGATTACAGGCATATGCTACCATGCCTGCGTTTATGCAGAGCTAGAGATCAAACTCAAGGCTGTATGAATGTTAGACATTCACTACACCTACTGAGCCAGATCCCCAGCCCTAGAAATGTCTTCTCAGTTTGCTTTTCTATGTGACTGCCTTCTAGAAGTGAATTCCAACACCTTGCTATTCCATGAATGAGGTCAGAAGATTTCATCTTTTGAAATAGATCAATTTATTCTGAGATGAAGTTAACCATCAATTGTATGAGGGTATCGCAGAACATCTAGAGCATGTTCTCTTCTGTGTTGTATTTTGTTTTCTGAAACAAGGTCTTACATAACCCAAGCTAGCCTCAAATTCCATATGTAGCAGAGGTTGACCTTGACCTCCTTACTCTCCTGCCTCCACCACCCAGGTGTTAGAATTACAAGCATGCATTACCAAATCCTGCTTAGAAAGTAGGCTTGATAAAGAAGAGGTCATAGGGTAAATGAGATAGCTCAGCAGGTAGGTACTTGCCACCAAGCCTGGTAACCTGAGTTGGATTCCCAAAATTCAAATTAGAAGTATTGCAAGTTGTCCTTTGATTTCCACATATTCTATGGTGTTTGTTCTCTCTCTCTCTCTCTCTCTCTCTCTCTCTCTCTCACACACACACACACACACACACATACCTTTATAAGGAGTTCTAAGGTTTAATAAACTGTAAAACTGGAGTGGGGGAGCAAAGCCACCCAGACTGAAGGGTTAAGCATTTCATATCTAGGAAATCCATATTCAGGGTCCTAACCCCATGTAAAAAATTACAACTGAAACCGAACAACATTGAGTCATATGTAACAGATTGTGGCTGAAATGGGCTTTCATATGCACTTCCAGCACAAAAGTCCATATTTTATCCCCCACAAAAATAATATCAGCAAGCATATTCTCTTGTAACACAGGTGAAGTCCGCTCATTGCAAGCAGCAGGACCTGGGGCCAGGCTTCTTAAACAGCCAGGATGTTCCTCTGCTGGGGAGGGCTGGCTGGAAGACAAAGCTGAAAGGCCTCTTTAACAAGCCCCAGAAAGAATATGAAGTCATTGTATTTAGCCAGCGCCAAGCAAATCTGAAAGACGATGGATCGAAGGGAATCCTTGTCCCAACCCTGTCAGCAGCTGTGGCTGCAGAAGTGGGACAGTAAATAGAAAGTGACTGGGGTTCAGATAGCGAGGCAGATCCTGGGCCGCTAAACACTGCTGACACTGCACAGAAAGCCAGGTCCTCAGATGGAGGCCAGAGCTCTAATGTTCTGCGGCCCACAACATATGCAGTTCCCGAAGGGACACTTCAGCACAGCATTTCAATGTAAAATGACACATGCCACTGCAGGCTAGAGATCTTATGGGGGAGGCAGGGCTGTGCTCATCTGCTTCCCAGCAAGAATACCAGACAGCTAGGGATAAAGAGAAGTCAATCAAAGCAGAAAGTGATGGGGATTGGGAAGAAAGAAAAAAAAAGAAGAAGAAGAAGAAAAAAAAAGGCCCAATTCTGCCAGACTTGTTTTGCTGAGTAAAGATAACAGCTTTCTGGACCATATGACTTCAGCATAAGAAATTAAATGATGGCATCGTTTCCCAAAGTAGTTAACGTCAGGTGCTTCCAGCAGCCTTAAAGGAACTGAACAGTAACCAACTAATACATCTCAGTTGTACGGATTCCTGCTCTACAACACTAATTACGGTCATGAGTCTCCTGCTGGAACCCCAACCTGAGAACCTATCGCCAACCTCCACTCCTCCCTGGGAAAGAAGGTCAGCTTTCAAAGTCAAAGCTCATCTCCAAACCAGCCAGTTAGAAAAAGGAAACAAAGCAAAAGAGTAAATACATTGATTTTGCACATGGATATTTATCTAACCAATGCCGGTGTGTTCATCAAAGACACATATGAAAGTGCTCAGGGCAGAGCTGGAGAGTTGGCTCAGCAGACAATGCTGCATACCAGGAATGGTGGCATTCCTGATAACCCTGAGTCCCATCCTGGGGACCTACATGGTGGAAGGAGGCAGTTGACTCTTGCAAGTTGTATTTTGAGCCCTGTTTTCTCTCTCTCTCTCTCTCTCTCTCTCTCTCTCTCTCTCTCTCTCACACACACACACACACACACACACACACACACACACAAGTAATTTCTTCTTAAAGAATGTTCATAGCAGCACTATTTCTAATGGCCACCAACTAGGGGCCACCTAAAGGGCCATGGACAGGCATCTTGGAGATAAAGGGCTTGCTAAGCCTGGACCAGCCCCAGGTTCCATGCCCAACACTGAGAGGGAAGTAAATAAAAGTTAGAACTATAATACATCTTCACAATCAAGCCAGCTTACAGTCCAATCAGCTTCATAGAGAGAACCTGAGTAATCCAATTAACTTAGCTAATTTAGCTGGGCATCCTTCAGTGTGGCCAGGTACCAGCAGAGGCTAGTGTCTTTTGGACTATTTAATAATAAAACGCAGGTTGCAACTATTTTCTTCCAGCTGACACTGTGTTTGTGTCTAACGTGACACCCACCTGATAGACTGAAGGACAGGGTCACCATTCAAATCCAGCGTCCCTGGGATGACACACTTCTCTGTCACCAGCGGCCCCTACAGTGGATCTTGGCTACTCATTCCCCTCACAACAGCAGCTGGCAAAACACGTGGCCTTCAACCTGCAGCCAAACCTCCACTGGACATTCAGCGAGGAAAAGGGCCAGACCTGGCTTCCATACAATTCCCAGAGAATATGTGGTTAATTATTTTTCTCTGTGTAAGCAGCTGGGTCTCCCTGAAATTCGAGTCCGTAATAATTGCTGTAATTACTATTTTAATACAAATCAGAAACTTATCAAAATATTACACCGTGGATGTTACTTCTCTTTCTCACTGTGGATGGAGGGTGCCTGCCACTGGTCCTGCGCAACTTGGTAAGGATGGAGGGAGCAGGGCTTCTCAGCACAGAGGACGGTCAGGTCTGAATGTGTAAATTCTGCCTTTAGCATCAGTAAGTCATACTCTGATTGACATCCCAGCTTGATCCTGCTTGGTGTTGGGGCTCAGTAGTTCCATCCACACAATGGGCAGATGGGGCCATGCTAGTAGAGGGATTTTGCAGAATGGCTTAGAGAAACTGCTCTGCTAAAATCATCTACCAGGGATGTTGGTAAAGAGGACCCTGGCATATTAAACCTGAGCATGTCAGGGTACATATGTAATCCCAGTGCCAGGGAGAGGGTGACAGGTAGAGCCCAAGGTCTTACTGGCCAGCCAGAGTTCTGAATCAGAGAACTCTAGATTCAACGAGAGTGGAAAATACCCAACATAGGCCTCCACCTACATCCCAGCACAAACACATGTGCACCCCCATACACATATACACCCCTTTCTATGGAGCCCAGAATTTTGACATACAGGCTCCCAGGTCATGCTGCCTGAATCATGTTCCATTGTTGCTTGCCTTATAGCTCAGGGGAATTTTTTTTTTTTCGAGACAGGGCTTCTCTGCGTACCCTTGGCTGTCCTTAGACCAGGTTGGCCTTGAACTCAGAAATCTCCCTGCCTCTGCCTCCCAAGTGCTGGGATTAAAGGTGTGCGCCACCACTGCCCAGTGGAATTCTTTATTCTCCCCAGGCCTCAGTCTCTTGAGAGAAATAAAGATCAGGGAATAAAGTGGGAGGTCGCACTGCAGCCACTTGATAAGGCTGCTGTAAATGCCTGAACGTGCTAATGCTTGATATTCCGCTTAGCCTGGCACACGCTGACTTCTCACAGGGAACCACAATTGTTAGCCTGTTACTGTGAGAGTGAACTCCAGTCTTATGTCAGATGGCCCGCCCACAAAAGCTGATGATCCCTTGAAGATGTGGTCCAACGCGGCTCAGCTGAAGAGGATGTAGTCTGTAGGAGGCAGGACCTCACAGGAGCAAGCTAGGTGACCAGCAGCCAACCCTCTTTCTGCTTTCAGGCTGTCATGAGGTGGGTGGCTCCCTTTACCACACTCTCCTGACTCATCACAGGCTCAGCGGCGGGAAACCAGGTATAGAAACTGTTCCAAACGTTGCGCCTCAGTCAATCTCCCTGCCTTCCGTAGGGGCATTGCCTTCCGTGGGGGCATTTCACCACAGTAAAGGGAAGTTGACTCACACAAACCCCAACTGTGGTTTCAAGTGACACAGATAAGCAGGTTGGCCCCAGGGCAAGCTGGAAGTGCCAGCAGAAAGGAAAGTCACACCTTCCTCCTGCAAACTGTCACCTTTCCAGAAACAAAGGCCGGAGTCCAGCAGTAGCAGGCACTCCAGAATAGATTAGGATTTGAAGTCAGTGATTCTGGCTACCAACCAGGATGTTTAGAAACCCCCTACTTCTTTCACATGAGGGATGAAGAGAAGAAAGAGGAGAGCCAGGAGATGGGTGGGGCTGTGCATCTCACACCCACAGAGGGCCAGGTTTGCTCCTGGCTCCTGGCCTCCCACTACCTTCCAGCATTCACTTTAGTTTGGGCATCATCTCTCCCCTAACCATCCCCAATAAACAGCTGGCTTCCTCCAGATCCTTCTGCCGGCTGAGAGTTATGAACCTTCCAAAAGCTCCAGCTGCCACCAGCTTCCTGGCGGGGGGGAAAGTTAGTAACAGCAGCCAGTCCCACCTGCAAATCGCTGGGTGGTTGCTGAAGCCCTGTTCTCACATGGTCCCCACCCTCCTCAAAGTGTCTTCTCTTTGCCTTCTACTTAAGATGTAAGATGCTAGGAGAGACCTAGTTGAGAGGCCGGTTCACATTAGACCCAGAGTCAAGTCACCTGTGAGCCAAAGGGGCTCTCTGTGTCTTCGACACCAGCTGTCTCTTCCCAGCTAGAGATAAAAGGCAGCATGAATGAGCAGCAATGAATAGGCTTTTATTTCATACTGAACATCTGCAAAGCCTGGTCCTTCATGAAAAAATAAAAAACCAACCCACAAACAAACGAAAGACGGCTAAAAGTATGCCAAAGGGAAACAAAACAAAACAACAACAACAAAAAAGATTTCTCATTACATCTCTAATTAATAAAACCCCATTTCACCAGTAAAGATGAAGACAGAAAGAGTATCTTTCACATCCCTGAAGAAAGGGTACTTAATGAAGTAACCACCATATTTCTTGATCATCTAAGTGGATTTTAATACTATCCTTAAATAATGTACACAGAGCTCTGCATTACAAAAGCCGCTGTTTATTTTATGAACGCCAGTGTGGTTGAGTGCTGAGACATTGTGAAATGATCTCACCGAAGTCCTTGGGCTTTCCTCACTCCCCACCCCGCTCCTCAGGAGATGACTGGGTGTCCCCATCGCCCTTTAGAATTGCTGCTGACATCTGCGTGGTGGTTCTGTTACCCTGGGCTCTGGATTGCAGTCTCGGGTCTGGTTTAAGTTAATGCAGCCGTTTAACAATCTGTCCAGGCAGGGACTCATTCATCACAGCTAATTTCATGTTCAATACGTAGCGGACCAAACAGAGGACAAGGATTCAATAGGAGGCTTGAGTCCCAGAGACTCACAGGAAGGGCTGGGAACTAAATTAAGGAGGACAAATCCGGGAGTCTGGGATTCCTCCATGGGAATCTGTACAGAAGCAACAGAACCATGAAAGCCTCGTTCCTCCCAGTGTCTACCTTAAGCCTTTTCCATTGGGACTTCAGAACAAAACAACACAGCTATGTGCTCACTTCTCTGTGTGCATGTATTCATGCACATTGGGATAGGTGTTTCAGAAGTAAGGAGGACAATTCCATGTGTTCCTCAGGCACCATGACCTTCAAAACAGTCTTTCACTGGCCTGAGCTCAACTATTAGGCTGGCTGGCCAGCGAACCCTGGGGGATTCAACTGTCTCTGCCTCCCAGCACACCACATCTGTTTGGGTTAGGAGAAGGGCGTTGTTTTTGGTTTTGGTTTGGTTTGGTTTTGCTTGTTTTGTTTTTTAAGGTGGGTCCTGTGGATCAAATTTTGGCCCCCGTGCTTGTGTGGTAAGCACTTTACAGACTGAGCCATCTCCACAGCCTTAGCGTAGCTAGCATCCGAACAGCTGTCTTCAAACGGGTTACTGGACATTTACAAAGTGCGATACTCCTTGACAGTCTTTCACCAAACTCAGCTGGGACCCAGTTAAAGCTGGGTTTGGCACTAGGATGTTTATAGACTCGTAGATAATTTCTTTCTACTTTCTTGCCATGTTATTTACAAGTGCGGTCACAAGAGCATTGAGGCTGACATTTCCATGTATATATTTCCCTAATATGCCTTTTTAAAAAACACAAAGCTGTTAGTAGTATTTTTAAATGTGCTGCTCAAGAAGCAGGGGAGGGACACACCAGCAAAGTCACAGGAACTGTTTCTTGGTCTGAGTGTGGGAGCCTTGGGTGTGCTCAGTTTGTGACCATTTATTAGACTGTACACAGAGAAGGGAGAAGGGGGAGAGAAAGAAGAGAGTAAGATCACAGAGCAGTTAAATGAACATTAAAAAAAAATCTAAGAACCGTGAAACTTTCATGCAGACATGACTGGATACAGCCCTTTGTACACAGCTGTGACAGCTTTAAATTTTTTTTTCCTTTTTCTGTGCTAGGAATGGATCAGGATCTTGCACAGCTCAGCTGCATTCCCAGCTCTCAAACTTCTGTAAGAGAGCTGTCACCCCTCCTGAAAACCCTAGTGAATTGACGCTGGCGTCTGCAGCTTATTTGGGACTCCTGCAGACAGTTTGGAACTCCTATAGCAAAAAGCATCCTTCCAAAATATATCCTTACCCCGAAGTTAGAGTAATATACACCCAAAGTGAGCAGAACACAACTGCTCCCCCAGACTCCGCCCTCCTCCAGACGCACATCGCTCTTTCCACACATTGCTCTCTCCCCAATACCCTAAGCATTGCCTTCACTTGTCAGTAACTTAGATTTTCCTCCATTGTGATTATTCTGTATGTGCATCCTCCTGTGTCCCAGCCACGCCCAGCAGAATGTGGGTCCCACATTTTACACAGTGCCTGACCCACAGCCGGCACTCGGACAAGGGGTCAGTGTGCATAGCTTGTATATGCACACAACCTCTAGTGAGTTTCATTCCTTCATGCATTCATTCAATTACTTAATCATCACGGAGAGAATGGATGAGACCTCCCGGACCCTGCTCTGAGACAGGAGCCCCGGCACTCATCTCTATGGGGAGTTATGAGTGCTCTAACACTTGCTTCTCTATTGCCCAGATTTGATCACTGTGACCCAAGGGGAGAGTCAGGTTTACACACACCACCAGAGGAAGCTCCAGAAAGACAGGTGAAGTCAGACATCTTTGATAAAGCTAGAACCCAAGCCAAGGGGATCCAGAATGTTCTACCAATCCACTTGCCTTTTTCTTCAACAACACCCAACTTCCCAGTGCCCAACCTTGCATGTCAGGGCATGGATGGTGGGGGAGGGGCAGGGACTCTAGATATCCTGCTGCCACAAAGTTCGAATTCACCAAACAGGAGAATGAGGGATTCCATCTTTATCTGTGAGGCTCATCCTCTGAGTGACCTGGTGTTTGAGAGGGTTTGTGTACTCGGGGGCTCCACTGCCTCCATCATACAGAGGGTACTTGAAAACTGTTGCAGTAATGACCGACATGTGATCACTCTCAGCTGTCCACAATGATCACAAATTTCTAGCAAACAGGTGGCAAACCGATTAGTAAGTGAGTTTTTAAAAATGATCATGGGAGAGGGATCTAAGAATTGAAGGGTTCAGGATATGACCATTCCCAGCGTGGGCATTCATAACAAACAAAATGTGACACATGCTGCCATTCCTTGTGACATTTAAAAGAATTGCATTAGTCCACACAGCCTTATGGCACTTAATATATGGGTTGATTTGTGATCCCATGAATGGATGAATGGATAGATGCAAGGACAGACAGAAGGGTAAATGGATGGATCATTCATGTATATGTATGTAGATGAATTGATGGTGTATGGATAGAAAAATAGATATGAAGTACATGCATGTGTGGTTAAATGCATGGATGGATGGATGGATGGATAGGTGGATAGGTGGGTGAATGAGTGGAAGGGTGGATGGGTGGATGGATGGGTAGATGGAAGAATGAGTAGATGGGTGGGTTGGTAGATGGATAAATGGATGGGTGGGTAGGTGGGTGGGTGGATGGATGGATGGATAGGTGGGTGGATGGATGGATGAATGGGTGGGTGGGTGGGTGGGTAGGTGGAAGGATAAATGGATGGATGGGTGGATGGATGGATGGATGGATGGATGGATAGGTGGGTGGATGGATGAATGGGTGGGCAGGTCGGTGGGTGGAAGGATAAATGGATGGATGGGTGGGTGGATGGATGGATGGGTAGGTGGGTGGATAGATAACTGGATAGATGGTGGAATTATTATGCACAGATGGATGCATGCATGTATAAAGGCAAAAGAGATATTGACGATGGGCCAGAGTTACTTTTCATTACCAAGGCCCATGATGCCACAGAGTTTCAGACAAGAAAACTGAATCCCAAATAAGTAAAGACAATGCCATAGCCTGGCCTATATCACAAATGGCATAGAATCTGCCTCTTGGGCTGCAATTGACTGACCACACTTACTATTCTGTAGGTTCAGCCTTTCAGCTACAGGGGGAGGAGCTTAGACTTCATGAGTGGAACAGATCAGCCCTTTGTTCAGGAGGTTCTGAAATGGCAGGAAACTGGAAAGCTCCGGAGCCCCTTGATGACACCAAGTGTCACTCTCATTTCCCCTGAGAACACCTTTTTCTTATATGCAAGAGGTCATCTCTCACCCAAGCCTAGCAGAGAAGAATGTTCAGCTGGTAGGCTGCTTGTGATTGTGATTCTAACCCTCCCTTGCCTGCTACACTCCTCCTCCAGGAGGGCTTGGAGCACTGGGTGGACGGATTCGTTCATTCACTAATTCATTCATTCACGGATACATGGATGATCAGATGGATGGGTAGACAGATGGGTGAATAGATAGGTGAATAGATGTATGTAAGAAGACATGAATAAATGGGATGAAATTGGGCTAAAGACAAAAGATTTATAACAGTGAACTAGACAGAGACTCAGACAGTCTTTGTAGTCACCACCCTTCAACTCCTAGTTTGGACTCTTCTCAGAAATTTAACTTCCACTAAATTCATTGCACAAGGTTATTATTTGTAAGCAATAAAAACAGAAAGGAGACACCAGTCTTCACTTGTAGGCTGCTGTAAAAGATTCAGTAGGAGTAGAACTGTCTAGTCAATCTACAGTTGTCTGATACAAGATAACAATAGTCAAGAACACTCGTCCCCCTCCTTGGCACTGTCCTTATCACAGTTGCCATGTGAGCAGGCCTTGGGTAGGGAACCGTTACATCAACGTTGACTTTACAGCCCAGGTTCACAAGAAAGATCCCCAAGTAGACACAAATATATCTTAGCACCCTGCTTCATTAGCATCCCCTGGCCTATAGCCTAGATAAACCAGGGTCACCTAACTGAGGGCAAGCCAGATTTCAGCAGGAACAAATCCACTTGCCTTCAAGAGCCCTGAGTGGATGGGGAAACACTCTCAAAGGAATTTATTGAGAATGTGTTCCCATCTTTCCCCATCTGGTCAGGGGTCTGTGCTTCTAGACTCTGGTAGTGATTGACGCCAGTCTTCCTCCCCAATGGTACAGTGACACCCATCTGCCTCCACCCGCTCCCCAGACCCCACTTCCTTGTAAGTCTTTGGTTGATGATGGAAGGATGAGCTAGCCAGAAGGATCAAAGAGGAATAGCCCAAGGAGTTACCACAAATAAGTAAGGCATCTCTCAAATAAGTAAGTAATGCCTGTTGCAAGAGGTAGGAAGTACCTACATGGTCTGCATGTTCATAGATAACTCTTGCTGCAATGGCCCAGGCCCTGGGATCCTCCAGAGATAAGAATTGGGTAGTTGAACTGGAGAGTGGAATGGCAGGAATAGTGGTGGGGACATTTTCCACTGGTCTGGAAACCTTACACAACATCCCCCTGTCTCCGTCTCTCGTCCTGAATCCAGGATTCCCTTTCTGGCAAGACTGGGGTCAGTTACTCTGTAATGAGTTTCACTAGAGACCACACTTCTCTCTTCCTTCTCTGAAGCCATAAAATCCTGTCTTCAGATGGACTGCAGAGCAAAGGTTATAACATAGTAGAAAGCAGAATGGACGAGTCTACATACCCAACATGGGACTAGAGGATGAGTGTCACACATTGTGTTTTACATTAGTTTATCAAACTCAAGAATTTTGTTAAAAGACTAGTTTTGGGTGCACTCCTCACCCCAACAAGGGGCAGACACATGGTATAAGGGATATGTTCATTTGTTGGATTACAGAAACCTTTTGCTGTTGTTGTTGTTATTTTGTTTGGTTTGGTTTTATTTTTCTCTGTGTGTGTCAAAGCATCTCAATGAACCCTAAAGACACTAAAACAAAATCTTGGCTTTGGAGTTTGGCATTTTGTCGGGATCCGTGGATGCTGAAGTCGGAAGGCCACCTCTGCAAGGCCTTAGACAACAGAGAATGTAGAGTAGACCATTCGGAGAGTGGGATGCCTGGGTTCAGCCCTCAGCTCTGCAACTTACAAATGTGCTGTTCGCATCGTTCTTCAGGGATCTGGTTCTTCTCCAGGGTCTGCACTTTTAGGGATCTGTTAAAATGGAGCAATGGCTTTCAAGAAGCCTATGGCTGCATGAGGGGGCTTTGCAAAGCTGTACAGATGAGGAGCTCAGAACTCTGGGCAGCACTGGGCAAGAAGCAGCCTGGGATTGCTTCCCAGTTTCTTCATCTATCTGAGAACAGTAGCAGTCTCCTCCCACAGAGCTGGGAGGGCCCAGTGACCCAGGGAGATGGTGTCTGAGGGACTCTTTTTTATGTCTGACCTACACTACAACTAGTCATCATAAGACCAACAATTCCTAGTTGAGTGCCCTCAGTTCCGACTTTGCATGAAATGTGTAACAGAACATCTTGCTTCCTGGAGTGGACCTAGGTGTAGATAGATGAAGAGAGTGATGCAGAGACACAGACAGACAGAGAGACAGGCAGACAGGCAATCCCACATGCACACGCGCGCACACACGTGCATGTACACGGACACACAGACACGTGCACATATACACACTCATATACACATATATACATCCTGGATGGGAATTCGGTGGAATAAGTTTCATGGATGCAAAACACCAAAATAATGTCAGGCATACAGCAAACTCTCAATGAACATTACTCCTCTTTCTGTCTCCTTCTGTCCTGTTCCAAGGCTGGCCTCCACACAAAAAGATCCTCAGGCGTTCTACTGCAGAATTTCACTCAAAAGCTATTGTAATCGAGTAACTTTGAAAAAGCAAATGTTTATTCCAAACACTCTAGGCTTTCCTACTGAGAGAGCAGCTGACACTGGGGCATCAGTCTGTGGCCAGAGCAAACCAGTTCTCACAAATCAGTCAGCAGCCTTCTCCCTCTGCACACCACAGAGGTGGCTCCAAGTTGCAGAAAAGCAGAGAGAGACCTGTCCAGGCCATGGAGACAAGACAGTGCAAAGCTGGGATCTGACCCTCTGTATATCAGAGGATATCCTATAGACTCTTACATTTGTGTTGGGCCTATCACATATTCCAGGCATGGTGGGATCCATCTGTAATCCCAGACTGAGGAGGAGGAAGTGAGAGACAGAATTTTGGAGCTCACTAGTGTGCCAGCCTGGTGGGTCATTGAGCTTCAGGTTCAGTGAGAGACCTCACCTCTCTGCTGTCTCTTTAAATCGGTTTTTGTCACAGGAGGTATTGGTTATATAATCATTTCACTTTCCCCAAAGTCTTTGCCCTTTGCTGTGGTAGACAGACAGTCGTTAGAAATGAAGAGATAGGCTGGAAAATGGCTCAGCAGTTAAACACACTGGCACCTCTCCCTGAGGAACTAAGTTCAATTCCCAGCACCCACGTGGCAGCTCAAAATCCACTCTAACTATAGATTCATGTGGTCTGATGCCCTCTTCTGCTGTGCAGATGTAAATGCATACACAATGTGCATGCATCTTGAAAAAGACAAAAAAGAAGGAAGAGATGTGAGGCTGGGAGATGACTCAGGTTGTAAAGTGCTTACAGTACAAACTAGAGGACCTGAGCTGGATCTCTAGCACCCTAGTGAAAAGCCAGGGACGGTGGAACACATCTCTGATCCCAGCACTGAGGAGGTGGGAATAGACAGAGCCCGGAGGTCATTAGTGAGCCAGCCTGCTGGAATCAGTGAGCTTCCAGCCCAGTGAGTCTCCCTGTTTCAAAACTTAAGCTTGACAGTGATAGAGGAGGCTTCCCAACATTGATCTTTGGCCTCTACACATGCACACATATGTACACATATATCCAGATGCACACATCCACATGCCAACATTCACACGAACACACATACACACACACAAATGCACACACACACACACACACACACACACACACACGCAAGGTCAGGGGGAGAATAAAATGGGGAGAGAGATTGTAAAGAAGAATCTATAGGCTGGAGAAACCCTGCCCTGCACAGTTATATTGGGTGGGGGGCATCTTAGACTCTCGGCACATAGATTTATAGCCCCTCTCATTGCCTGCAGTTCAGGGTAGACAGGTAGAGTCTTATTATAGAGATAGGCTAAAGAATAGTTTGCATTCTAAGTCACACACACACACACACACACACACACACACACACACATCAACTATCTGTGCTAACTCAAATCATTATTTTTTTCCTGTTAAAAACATGGATCAAAGTTAAACAATTCCCAGAAAATATGAATTTTAAGGCTCAGTTGACCTCCTGTTTAAAGATTAGCAAGCATTTTACCACCCAACCTTTTAAGGGATTTTCTTTAATGAATTGATAGCCTAGAGAGAATAGGAAAGTGACTACATACATGCATATATACCTGTGAAATGTCCTACTTCTTAAGTGCTCTGAAACGCAAATTTCCCAAGCATAGCCATGGCACGACAAGTGGAAAATTCTAAACCTGCTTCACATGACAAGTCACAGTTAAAATGCAGGTACAAATCATGTACAAAATTACATTTAGCCCATGTATATAAGATTGTTCCAGCCAGGTGTGGTTGCACATAGCTGTAATTGCAGGAGAGTCGTGATTTTTACAGTAGTCTGATCTAGACAAGTCATCAAGATAAGAAAAAGAAGGACCAGGAGGAGGAGAAACAGGAGGAGCAAGAGAAAGAAATAAGAGTGAGAGAAAGGAGAGACAAAGAAAGAAAACAATAATTTTGGTTAATTATTTTGTGTGGTTTAATCTTGGGTCCCACCTTATATTTTTATTTACATGCTAATATTACAAAGTATCTTTCACAATCCAAATTTTGAAACACTCCTTCAAAGTATTTCAGATAATGGATATCCAGCCTGCATTTATTATATTATTATTAAATTAAATGACTGCTACTTATCTATTTTATTTAGCATCTCCAGTGTGTGGTAAAGCAGACGGCAATATATCTGCAGCGAGATAAATATTGCTCAAAGATGCACACTTCTGTATGCAAAGTGTCCTGCTTCGCTCAGACAAAATATTTCACTGGAAGTGTGAAGGAAACAAGTCAGCCATCAGACGCTCTCTGTTCTCTCTGCAAACATTTGTATTGAAAGAAAAGCTTTGCCTCCGACACCACTGGAACCCTGTTCCAAAGTCACTGTTAACGTCTGAAAGAGTCTGGAGTTATCTGAGTAATGTGAAGAATGAGGAATCTCTGCTGAAAAAAAAAATCAGCATTTCAAAGGGTCAGATCGTACAAAAACGGCATTCTACTGTAAGCATACAGTAGGCAAGGACATTAAAATAAAGGAAACTTCCTAAGTACCTTGAGTGACAGTGTATCTCGGGGCACAAGTGACAAATGCTGGGACTATGGGGACGTTAGCAAGAGAAAAGAAAATACAGGTCTGACATCCACAGCTTTCATTTCTGCTGGCTGGTCTTTCTGACAGGCCCCTCACTCCCCACTACTCCCCCTCATCTATGGCTCAGTGCTCTCTGTTTTATATTCCAAGACTATAGTAAAGTTCATTTCTTACTGAGGCCCAGAGAAAACACCCGCTACAGAACTCGGCTCTAATCTGCATCAAGCTAATACATAAAAGCTCAGAGAGGCTGAGAGGAAAAGGGGGCACTAACAAACCTTTACAGAGATGCCCATCTCACCCCCGCACACACCCTCTGACCCTGCCTGTGTACCAACATGATCTCTTAAGTGTCTCCAATGCCCAGCCACAGGTACAACTTCTGTACCTAGATGCTGCTCTCTAAAAATAAAAGGCTCACAGTTCAGAAGTTGGGAGAGGGGAAAGAAGCCAGGAGAAGCACATAGGTCTGGATTTGGAAACACTTTAGCCGTTACAGCTGTTCGACACTCTTTGCCATATACCCACTGAAGCCATGACTGTTCACCCTACCCTACTCCAGCCTGCCACAAAGCACAGCACGGAAACGAACGTCACTGTCCTAGCATACGCTTCCACAGTACTTGCAGAAGCCATCTGGAAAAATCTCAGGGAGTGTGTGTGTGTGTGGAGAGAGAGAGAGAGAGAGAGAGAGAGAGAGAGAGAGAGAGAGTTCTGAATGCCACCCTGAATCCCTTTGCAGCACCATGCATGCAGTCTGCCCAAGCAGGGTCCAGAAATGAATGGCAAGTTGCAAGGTCCCCCATGGTTGTTAGCAGTCTGTGGCTCTCTCTGCCTGTATCCCAAGCTCCAGCTCTAATGGACTTTGGGAACAGCCTGCCCCCTTCTGGTCTCCTTGAGCTCCATGAAAGGGCAGGGGTTGGGGTGGGCACACCTTGAGGAGGACAATCAGACCCCTACCTCTAGCCATCCTGTGCACACTGCATCTCTTAGGGATGGATGTGAGACAGGAGGAAGAGAGGAGAGTGGCGTGCATATGACAAAAAGTCCAGGAGCA
>CACVCL010031441.1:0-30847 GCA_902729485.2 Mus minutoides
TTTTTTTTTTTTTTTTTTTGGTTTATCGAGACAGGGTTTCTCTGTATAGCCCTGGCTGTCCTGGAACTCACTCTGTAGACCAGGCTGGCCTCGAACTCAGAAATCCACCTGCCTCTGCCTCACGAGTGCTGGGATTAAAGGCGTGCGCCACCACGCCTGGCTAATAATTTCTATTGTGTTGATTATATACATAGCCAATGCTATCCCTATGGTTACCTATAGCATCCTACCAACAGGATTCTTTTACCCCAGTACTTGGACTACTGACAATGAAAAAGTGCATGTGTCTTTATCTCCACCATATGTGGAATTTTTCTCGAGTGGGATTTGTGAGAAAATGAAGTCCTGATGCCTTAAGACTTTTGCTGCCTGTAATGGCACAACTTCTGTTTGTCAGTCTGTGATAGAACAAGTCATATACCACCCCTGGAGAGCTGGAAGCACAGGAATTCAAACAGTTATCAGCTCTGGGATGGATCCTAAACCGAAAATGTTTGTTTTCATCTTTCTTTCTTATTCTTATGACATCCAAGTAACTAACTCTTTCACCAACAAGAATAAGAAAAAGATGAACCATTAACACCGAAAGCCAGAGTGGGAACTACCAGAGAGTTTCAAAAAAGTTGGACAAGGGATAAAGATGAGTGGGTTTAGAGAAAAATGACCTGGTAACCAAGGAGCTGATTACCAATAGGAATGAAGAAAAGAGGGGGCATTTGAGAAGGGATATACAGCTGTGAGCTGCTGCTGGACACAGAAAAACCAGCCACTGATCCACAAAGATGCTGTGCTGGCATGGTTGTAAATGGGGATACCATTCATCCTGCTTTGGCTTCTCTGTGGTTGACATTTGATTTTGTCATGAAGTATGTTGGCATTAAATGTCTTTATAGCTTGGAGCTCAGAGTGGCGATATCTTCTTCCTTAGCCCACATATGAGACAGATGGGCATCTGTCTTTTTCCTTGCTACTTCCTACATGCACTGGTCTCAGGCCTGTTGCATTCTTAGAAGAATTTGAGCCTGTGAGTTCTTCTGGAGTCTTCCAGAACCTCTCAGATATCCCTTTATCACTTAATTGGTGTCATCCAATATTGGCAGAATAGGGAGAGAAGTCGGCCTGGCTCTTGAAGATGAGTTCTCAGGACATACTCATGAAGGTCATAATGACTTCCTCCATGTTTGAAGCGGGGGTGGGGTGGGGCGTGGGCAGTGGGCTGTGGCTGTGGTGGTGGTGGGGGACTGTATGAACTCCATGGAGACCCTTTCATGCTCTCTCTCAAGTGTTTGGACATTTCTGCACAATTTGCTTGCTAAGTGTCATTGATATATACCCTAAATCTAATAGTAGTGGTTTAAAATTTATCCCCAATCCACATCCAGTTCAGACAAGAGGCTAAAGTTAGATGTTAGGTCTGTTCATGAATGACTTAGGGAATTTGCAGACATGCCTAGGTCACACCTCCCTAGCATGTATATATTCTGCTGGTGTATGTCTCCGCTACTCACAAGGGAGGTGGCTAAAGAGCACATAGCATCAGCAACAGGGCAGGGTAAGCCCCTCAGCCTTCTGCTCTCTCTGTCACCTCATCCGTCTCCAACCCATGCCTGCTTTCTTAATCTTTGATTTAGGGGCGAGACTGCACTGCACAAGGCCGCCTGCCAAAGAAACCGGGCTGTATGCCAGCTTCTGGTGGACGCGGGAGCATCTCTGAGACAGACAGACTCCAAGGTAACAGGATGAGTGAGTGCAAACATCCTCCCACTGTGAGAGATTGCAGGCACCACGGCCTCCACTTGTGCCCACAGCACAGGCATCCTTTCTGTGTTCATGGAAGGGCCTGGAGCTTTGGAAAAAGGAGGAAAAAAATAGAGTGCTTCATTTAGAGAAACTGCAATTTAAATGTAGAAGCACAAAGGGAGGGTGTGTGCTTGTCTGTGGTACTTTATAAACCCCACATTCTAAAGAGGGACATGGGAATAGAGGTGTTCGACTGAAACACCAGCAGGAAAGAGGTGGGGAAGTGAAACCCCCCAGCCGGAAAATGGGCTTGAGTAGAATGAATGTCCTAGCCTGGTGACCAAGCAGTCTCTTTAGTCCCAAATTAATGTAATTTAAAAGCTAATATAATTTATGATCATCTTCAGCACCAAACCTAACATAATTTAAAATCTGTGATTTGCATTGCTCCATGCATGGCTCCAAATAACTGCCTATCTGCCGACTCCCCGGATGGTGGGATCTCACCTTGAGATGGTAACAGTTCAAAGCCTGATAGAGCCACATAGCCCTGCATCCCCCGCTCCCAAATTTATGTATTTGATTTTAGATGCATGTGTGCATTTATGTGTGAGAGAGCATGTAGCTATGTACCACATGTGTTCTAGAGTCTGTGGAGCTCAAAAGAGAGAGCAGATCCCCTGGAACTAGAGTTCCAAATGGTTGGGATCTCCCATGTGAATGCTGGAAATCTGCAAGAGCTCAAAATTCCTGAGCCCCCTTTTTAGCCCCAGTTCCCTTTAAACTTTCAGAGTCTTTCTATGTATGTTTTCTTACATTATTCCGTAACTGTCAACCATAGAAGTTAGCATGAAAAACCATTATTGACAGGAATGGGGGCAGGAAGCCAGAGGGAGATTAGCTGTGGTACTACTAACTCTGCTGACTTGTAGCCTGATACCGACTGAGCAGGTCAGCCCTCCTCATTTGGTGCCAGACTATCCCACTGCCTCAGTAGGATAAAGAGGGAAAAAGAGAAACAGAGTCCACTGTCATCTATCACTTTCTTGGCCTGGATTCCTGCCCCACAATGATACTTATCCCAAGGAGGCTTGGAGTGTGGTTACTCCCTTAGGTGAGCTTTTCATTCTGCAGAGTGTGTGAGCCTATTAAGATGGTCTTGGAGCCAGAGACTGTCGATATAACGTGTGAGCCACCTTGACCAGGAAGTGCCCATAAGTACAGGTAGGGCACCAGGACAAGTCTAGGTCATCCAGATCTGTTGCCTTCCTCAGTAGATTCAACTGACAGAGAATCTCCAAGAGATAGAGCTGATGTATGCAGTATGGGGGTCTTATAACTCAGTGGAGTTTAGCAAAGATAGAAACTGGGCTAGAGATGGACAGACACATAATACATACATACATACATACAGAGAGGGTGGGAGGAGGAAGAGGAGAAGGAGAGGAGGAGGGATGGAAGGAGGGAGTGAGGGAGGGAGAAAGGAGGGAGGGAGGGAGGGAGGGAGAAAAATAGAGAATCAATTATAGGAGTCTATTATCTGTTCTGAGAAGCCTGCAGAGTTTTGAAGGACTTTGAGTAGACAGCAAGTCCCATCACTAACTATATCTCTATATTTGCAAAGAAGACTTTTAAGGTATTGGTCCTCCATTAAACAGGACCAGGTTTTGAGCCAGTAACTCTAGCCATGGTATGTATACATAGACCTTAGAAGCCTGATCATTGTTGTAAGCTCCTGTTAGATTTCATTAAATGGTGAGAATCTAGATATGTAGACTGTGGGCCCTGGGTATTTCTTGAACAGCAAACCTTGTGACATAAGGTGCCTTCTCACTTCTGAAGCAGTTATATTACATGGAATCTTCTCTCCGCATTCTGGCTGCCTCAGCTTCCCCGGAGGCTCACCAAAACCACCTTGGCTATCTCTTGGTGGCTATCTCTTGGTGCATAGAAAATCTGTTAGCTGTTTAGCCTGGCATTTCAAATGACAGATAAATGCTTAAGTGGCCTTCTTCCCAGATGACATTATACTGAAATGCTTCAGTGTTTAACTGAATCCAGAAAAATACCTTGCAGGCAGGGTTAGTCTAGGCCACACGGGGAGGAGTGGCTTGGCAAAAGCAATTCAGATCACAGTAGGGTTGCTGTCCACCATGACTGGGCCTGTACACAGTTCAGAAACTAAAAACACAGGGAAGAGACACAAGAGCAAGAGGGACAACATGGAACCCGTGAGGTCCAGCCTGGGTACAGGTGCCTTTTATTTTCTAAGTTTCTTAGATAAATGGACGCAAGGTATTTGAGACTTCATCCTATTTTGAATTATAAAAGTGTACTCATTTTTCAAAAAATAGCTGATGAATTTTTATGGCCATTCACAGAAAACTAGACTTGCATGTATGTATATTTGTTTGACTCTCAGTTTGGATTCATATCAAGCATGTGACTGAACATTGTTAGTTTCCACTCAAAACTATGTTCTCTAGATCATTCCACATGGTAATGTAGCTGCACTTCACCCCTTTGTCGGAATCCTGTAATCTTACCATCCTGTATCCCAGTGTTACATAAAAGCTGAATATACTTGTGAATGGAGCTTTTAGAACTCTTGGGGTAGAGGTAATATCCTTAGTGGATCTTTATTCTTAGCAAAGGATTGACTACAAGTCTGCTCAGAGGTTCACTTTTCTGAATATTTGGAAGGTAGGGATGTCAACCTTATCATTATCAAAGTAAAAGTAAGAGTCTGCTATAGCTGTGTAAGACTTGTAATAAGAACCTTAAGCTAGTGATTTAGTACCGAGTGCAGACTGAGTCAGTGAGCTGTTAGGAAACCAGCAAAGGAAGAGCCTTCGTGATGATCTGCGAGTTGTCACTCCTCATCTTGGCACCTTGCTCCCTTGTCAGTGTTCAGCAAAGAGTGATCCTGAACTGGAAACATGACTCCATGCTTCCATTCAGTGTTTCCTCTTACTGCACACGGTTTCTCCCCGCAGCCTCAGGGAGACTCCATGACTCCTTGTTTATGGAGATATACCCTTTCCCCTTACCCTTTAACTTAACCACCGCACATTGGTATGATTCTGATTTCTAGATGTAAATAGATTTGAAAGCATCCATACACTCTGGAGCATCAAACATGGAAGGACTCTTTGTAGTGACTCCTCTTTGGCTAATCTGAGCCTGTTATATATGGACATCATCTCAATCTAAGCTCTTTGGTTTTTCTTCTGCTATCTATAGGGCAAGACACCCCAAGAACGAGCACAGCAGGCTGGGGACCCAGACTTGGCTGCTTACCTAGAAAGCCGACAGAACTTTAAGATCATTGGCCATGAAGACCTGGAAACTGCTGTTTGACTCTGGTAGACAGGCAAGAAGAACTTGAGCAAGCGTATCACCGACGCCCTCCCAGCCGCTGGGCAGCTCCCCTGGAAGAAGCTAATGGAATCCATATTTGCCTCTCTCCTGCCAGGATCTATCTGAGAATATGCTACCAGGTTTCAAGGGCTACAGGGATGTACAACAGGACACGATAGCCCATTGAGAAGGAGGCAGGCTACCGGAGATTTGTGGTGTACACGGTCCACAAAATTTGATCCTTATTGCTTCTAGCAAGTAGCATGAACTTCTGTGTTCACCCGTCTAATTTATTTTAAAGATTCTGAGGAGTTTCACATAAAGGGCACTGCTCCCTCCTCCCTTTAGACATTCACCCTTCCCCTGTACCTCACAATTCTACTGTAACCACCCATCGATTTAGAAACTATGCTTTCGTCTCTTTATTTTCTGTCTTCCAACCACAACATTGTCTGAAGGTCTTTGAAACCCTCCCGGGACGTCTTACAGAAATATATCTATAAAACCACTTCCATTTGTAGACTAAATGTACCAAGACTAACTAGTGGCTTTGCATGTCCCCTCGCCTGGTTTCATCACATAGGAGCTGGGAAGTGCCACAGGGCTAATGCCAACTTGTGTGCTCTGTCTCTGGGGTATGATGAGGTAGTATGGGAGTTGTCTGTGCTTGAGAGACTTCAGGGATGTTACCTAGAGGTAGCCCAGGCATCTGGGGTGTTGGTGATAGGAAGGACTGGTTCAGCTTGGGCTGTTTGTACAGCTCTGCACTGCCTACGTGCAGCCATCTTTGCCTTCTGCTGCAGTAGAGATGAGCCAGGGAGTCAATGAAACCCCATAACTGGTTTACAGAGCTGTGAGATTCTAAGTGCTGTAAGGATTAAACCTGTCTTGGACAGTGGTTATAGGAAACGGAACACATAAATGTTTAATCCTAATCTTTGTAAACTGACAACAGAAAGCAGTCTAATAGACTGGGAAAAAAATAGCAAAAATCAAAGTAGCAGTGTTATGCTACAAGAACAGCCTTTGGCATTTGGGGCTGAGGCTAATAACTACAGGCTCGTGGATGCAGTGGTAAAAGGGGGTTGGTGTGTGTTTTTCTAAGAGTTCAGTTTTCATAACATCAGGGAAGGCTTGACCCAAGGACAAAGCCTCATTTCACCAGTTCCATGGTCAGACTCTCAGCACGCCTGGCCCTTCCTGCTCTGTGCTTGTCCTATGACCTTTTAGGTTCTGAGATCATGACTGATTGCCCCATTTTCTGTGTATTAGGGGAGTCTATTTTGCTCCTTTTCCTACTTTATTTTCTCCTGGCACAAATTTCTTAATATAAGCCACTGTGGCAGAAATGGTTTCTAAACCTGTCACTTCTCTTCATGCTGTGGATCAGGTGGGACCTGGTTATAAGGAAGAGAAAATATCCAACTTTCTCTCCAAAATCTCTTCTGCTTAGGGGGTAGGTCACAAATACAAGTGGGGTATGTAATCTTTTCTTTCTGCTTTCTTCCAACTTTCTCTTCAATACAGCAAAATGCTTCCTCAGCATTTCTGCCTGTGACCTTTAACCTCACAGTCCAAGGGGGACAATTTGCTTATCAGAATCACGTATCATCATTTTGAAAGGACAGATACGCTGTGCCACGTTAAGTGTAAGGAGGCTTTGAGTGGGTAGGGATTTCATTGCTAGAGACTCCCGATAGTAATTTCAAGATCAAACTTGGCATCGTATCTAGCTGTGGGGAAATGGGTTGGCTAAGAATAATATGTTTCTAGGCATCCATCTCAGAACTGGAACTCTCTCTGGACTAGATCATTTCCAGGAGTTGAAGTCACTGGGTTTCTGTTAGGAGTTTTTCAGTTGTTAGGGCTGTCAAGGAAATATTGTGATGACAAACATAATCCTTAGAATGGACTGGAACCTGGCTTCGAATAGAGCCTTCCACCCCCTAGACTGAGCCAAGCATTTGGCCAAGCAGTTGGTTATCCAGCTGGCCACTGCTGAGATGCAGGACTATATTTTCATCAACCACCATCTCATATTTCTCTGAGAACGTTTCAAAACAGCCCAGAGAAAATTTAGGATAGAGGTGGTTATGGGTCAACTCCAATAACTCTAACTACGATAACTAAGTCCCTAGATTGAAGGTAGATGCGGTACTGACTACTGTAAGGGTCCCAGTGCTGTGGAAATTTATTCTCAAACCAGTAAAAATAATTTAGATCGTACTTTACTGCTGAGGAGCAATATACTATATACATGATCCATCTCTGGAAAATATAACATGTCTAAAACTTGGGATGTCAAAAAATGTGAGCAAAGAAACCACAAATTTCATGATTTTAACAACTTTAAGTCTACCTCCTGTAGGATGTTTTGTTTTGTCTTGTTTTGTTTTAGTTGTTTGTTATATGTGATATTTCTGAGCATTAGTAAGAACTAACACCATGTGGTCCAAGAGTGTCTGACTCTGCTTAGGCATATAATGTTATATGTAGTGAGTTAACAGGAAGTATGGAAGAAAATGGTACAGTCCTAGCCCCAGACACAGTACCTGTAAAAAATAATCTTTACACACCCTGCTGGGGATGTTCTGCAAGAAGCAGCCAGCCTAGCTGGTTCTCTGGTGTCTGGTCTCTTGTGTCTTCCTTAGAATTCTTCTTTAAATTAGGCTGTTGAGATCATGAAAAATGACGTGTTATTAAAAGAGAACATCGTATAGCAGTAAAGGTAATAATTTTTGTGACCTTGTATTACATCGACCATGAAACATTAGTCCAATCCTTGACACCACCACATTCGCCAACACAAGAGAGACAGGAGAGAATTAGTTACCTTCGAAGGATAAACAGCATGACTTGCAATCTTGCCTTGAGATTTCTGGCTACCACCATCGAAGTGATGATTGAAACCCAGTGGGAGTTCTGAAGCAGAATTCAGCTGCAGTGAAATTAGTAAGAAATAATAGAGGGCCTCTGTGCCCTGCTTCTTCCTGTTTTCCCAGGCACATTGGTCTGGGTTCTGAGATGTTCAACAGGTCAGCCCTTTCCACTGAGACCTCGTAGAGACTCCCTTGCATAATGGACCTCTGAAATGTACTTGCTAGGATCTTTAGGATATTCATGCCTAAGAAAATAAGGTATAGCAATTTCATTTTACCATGTCAATTATATGAGCACACAGTTTAGTTATGAAAGTAGCACGTACATTTCATAAAAGTTCTAACTCCATGGGAAGTGTCCCATGAGCGTGAAGGAGTTCTCTGCGCTGGTATCCCATCTCAGTACCCAGCAAGAATCACTGTCAATGTGGACAAACATGCTTGCTTGTGTGTCATGTCAGAAATTTCTCATACATATATACACATCTGTACATGCCACATATATCTACCATACATAAATAGAAATGTATTTATTTGTATACATATATGGGCATATGTACCATACACTCATATTGTATATGTTTAGAAAAGACATCGTAAAAGCATGCAAATCATCTTTACATGTATAGTTAACACTCATAGGCAATGATTGGTAAAGAAACAGGATTTTCGTTTAATTGTTATTTTCTCTATTCCTGAGCTATCCCTGCATCACTACAGTCGCACATGGCATTGGATATTGTCAGAGTCATAAAGTCCATAATCAGTAAGTCTTCTGATTATTTATGTGTTGCCTTCCATAATACATGAAACCACCCTGAATCCTGTGGCTTGTCCATTCTATTTTTAGACCTCAAGGCAGCAAAGGAGAAATATTTCTTCTCTGATCTCCTCACTGCTTTAAAGCTGCGTGTATAAGCCTAGCACCCAGTCAGATTTCTAAGGCTCTTTAACTAGGGCAAGCTGTTGTTGAGGAGCAGGGGTTGTTACTTGGGTTTGGTCTGGGTTGGAGCGGCTTGTCTTCCAGTAGGAGAAGCTAATTAAATCATTGAGCACAGCATGCTGTTTTATTCAGTTATGTTCTTTAAAAGTAAAAATAGATCTTTGTTAAAAATGGCTCACCATAACCACCAAGACTGCTAATTGTTCTCTCCAACTAAATTATGTTCATGTTAGGGAAAGAAAGACCATGTATTAAATTAGCTATCTGAACACACTGTAATATGTATTTAGTATAAACTCCCTCTGCCCACGTCTCAGAAAATGCTGCCTTTGCAACTCTCGGTTCTTCTCAGGACTGAGCTGATGAAATGTCGTCTTCCAGTATTATCATCACTCTTGGCCTGCCCCCCAGTTCTCTGGCTGAGGCAACATTCCTGGTACCACTGCCTATCACTTTGTTTCACGACTGCCTAAATCTTCCCCACATGTTATGATAAAATTATATCAAGATAAAATTTCCCTTTGGGGGCAAATACCAGTGTTGGCCAAAGAATAAGTACATGCCTAGTGACCATGGGCTCCTTATAGAATTATGACCAGGTGATTCTTAGAAGCAGAAGCAGTCCGGGAGGTTTATTTTGTTTTTGTTCTAGTGACCTGAGAGGTCACAGTCATAGGCACTCCTTCCACATCAGATGGTGACAGTAGCCTGTGCTTTTAACATTACCCAGAGAACTGTATTGTATATGGCTTATACCCTTGAGGCAACCTATGGATTTTAAGGCTGTTAATGCAGCTTAATGAGAAACCTCAAAGCAGAGAACAGCACATGAACAGTCTGCTCATGCAGAACACTGAAATTTTTATTCTGGTCCCAAACAGGAAACAGAACAATCCTAAAGCTATTAAAGCAAATACTTCATAGGACAACCTGAATGTTGGATGGCGTGTCACTCCGGGAAGTACTGATTATATATGTATTCAATCATGCTCATCCAATAATAGGTTCAGAAACCTGTCTTACTTTTTTTTTAAACATTTCTTATTTTATTTAAACATTTCATTTTTATTTTTTTAAACATTTC
The DNA here is from genome assembly GCA_902729485.2 of Mus minutoides. NCBI lineage: Eukaryota > Metazoa > Chordata > Mammalia > Rodentia > Muridae > Mus > Mus minutoides. Next base: position 10,007 of record CACVCL010031441.1, read on the forward strand.
TTTCAAAACACCTATTACTCATTGCGATACTCAGTGAAAATATAGCTACCTATGAATGAAGTGGATAAACAACTTCTGCAGACAGGGAACAAAAGAAAAATCTAAATAGTTTAACTTCTTTAAGGTGTGTGTGTGTGTGTGTGTGTGTGTGTGTGTGTGTGTGTTTACTCTAGGGTACCTCAGTATGTCCTGAAAGTTCAACAGAGTTCTTGTCATGTTTGTTACCCTGGCTAGCATATTTTAGTTCTGTACAAGCAAATGTTAAATAGGAAAGCAATAGTATTATTTTGTATTTCCATTTCCTTGGAATCCTGGTAATGGTCTAAAAAAAAAAATCCTTGAAACTAAAGCTTTAAGATGAAAGTTAGAAACTCTACTTAAGTAAAGGCTAAGATTTATTTATCCCAGCCCTCGGGAGCTAAACCAGGAATAATAAGCAGAATTTTCAGTGGGTTTTGATTAAATATAAAGAAGATGAAGTATGAGTTGCCAAATAGTGCAGTGGGCATGCTTACAGAGTTACAAACTTTCAACATCTGGAAGCACTTAGGTGGGGAATATTTGACCATCTTTAGGCATGTCACTAGTAGAAACTCAAGATCCGAAGGGGCTGCCATTACATTGTTATTTTCTTTATATCATTTTGAAAATGGCTTTGTCTCATGGCAACATTTGATCTTTAAAAATTCATGAGAACCTTGATTTCTTAAAACATCACTTTACACACAAGGAAGTTTAAAACATTGGAGGGGGTGGTCTTTAGTTCTCATTTTAAAAATTTAAAATTAAGCACAGATTCAAGAACTCAGAAAGGGAGAACACATAAGGAGATAAAAATTCAAAATTCTTCTGGAAACATTTTGGGTTTTGATGGATATTTTTGGACATTCTCAAGAAAATACATATTGGAAATCTCACCATTTTTACAATATAAAAAAATTGCTGTGATTTGAGATTCTTAGAATTAACTGTAACCTAATCACAGAAGGAAATTCTGCTCAGGGATCTTTAGAAGCTAAGTAAATGCACATGAAAGGCACCATGGGAAATCCCTTGGCTTCTGGTACCAGCATGGTAATTGCAAGGGAAGAAATTCAGAACAAAACAGTGATCACGGCTTTCTCTCTGCTTCCAATGTTCTAGTACCTGGAGGTCACTGGTGTCTGAGCTGGCTGCCTTTGGTGGTGGGAGCAACTGGGACTCTCTTGTTTCTCAGCTCTTTGTTAAGACACACATATGGCTTACAACATAAAGTAATTTAAAGCAATTAAAGTATTGTTTATTAACAACTTCCCTAAGTTTTTTTTTTTAAATCAGAACTTTGATAGTTTGATGCGTTTTTGGCAGTTCTGAGCTTTTATATATGATACCATTCCATGTGGAGGATAATACAGGTTTGACATTCCAAATGAACAAACTTGAGTCTTGGCGTAGTGAATTCAACTTGCACAGATCACACAGTTACAGGGTCAGATTAGGCAGCTCTTGAAATTTCAGACTAATGCACTCCAAATTGATGCTTTCTGGGATAATAGTTGTCCACTATTGCCTTCAGTGGATCTTTAGATCTGTTGTTCAGGTCTCCATGATACAAAGTTTTTCCATTTAAAAAAATCTATCAGAGATGCCACAGCCAAGTTGAGTAGAACCAAGAGACATCTTAAATTTAGAATTCCAGAGATTGTTATCCAGAATCATGCCAGCAAGAAAAAATTTCAAACACAAAAGTGTTCAAGGTTTGTATACTGTGGTAGATTTCATGCAAAGAAGCTAGTTCTGATGTTTGATGACTTTGCTATTTTGTTTGAGATCTCTCTCTCTCTCTCTCTCTCGCTCTCTCTCTCTCTTTCCCTCCCTCTCTCCCTCTGTCCCTCCCTCCCCCCCTTTCTCAATGAAAGCACTATTTTGCCTCCTTTGAAAGCTAATATTGTTTCAGAATACAATACCAAAAGGTGCTGAGAATGGCCCTGTCATTCGAAGCATGATTGATCTTTTTATGGGAGGGTGTAGGTTCAAAGTTCACCCTATACAATCACATACATAGACATTAAGACACATATGAGAAACCATGCTAAGCTTGAAGTGGAAAGAATGCTAATGTTCTCCCATTCTGATTGTATATTCTTCCAGGAGTACCAATGGGCAGACTGGTGAATTTGCACAAGGATATCTGATCCTGGAGAAAAAAAAAAAAAAAAAAAAACAGTTCTAAGTTAGGAATAAGAATGTCCTAAGGAGATGGGTTGCTTGGTACTGTCAGATCCAAGTTCTAAGGGATGCACAAGGTGTGGACTAGAACCCAAGGGCAAAACCTATCAAAGCAGGCATGAAGAGCTGGTGCCTTCATTATGTAAGGCTTCTCATTCCTAAACGTTGCATCCAAAAAACTTCAGTTGGGCTTCCTGGAGAAACAAGATGTTTTTCAACTGTTTCTCCCAGTGCTTAAGTGAAGATCAAACATCAGCTCATTGATCACAGGAAAGTCAATCCTTATGTGTGAGGGAATTTGCAAAAGGTATAATATTTCCCAGATTTAGTTTTTCTATTATTTTAGACTGAAGTAAACCTTAGAGCGCATTTGCTTCCAGGTTCTTAACAAACAGATGGCTACTTCTTAGGGGGAATCAAGGGCAGTTTTGAAAAATATTAGTCATTGCAATTATAGGCCAAATCCTTTAGAGGCAGAAATTCTCATATCCTCTCTCTCTCTCTCTCTCTCTCTCTCTCTCTCTCTCTCTCTCTCTCTCTGTGTGTGTGTGTGTGTGTGTCTGTGTCTGTGTGTCTGTGTGTCTGTCTGTCTGTCTGTGTGTCTGTCTGTCTCTGTTTCTGTCTGTTTTTGCCACCTCCCCCAAGCTTCTTTTTCTACTTGTTCTTTTGGTTGCAACTGGGATTTAGAGAAAAGGCTGAAGACACTTATATTTTTATGGTCATAAAAAGACTGGAACTTTTTTATTCTTCTCTGTGACTAAATAAAACTTCAACTCACGACCATTGGCTAGTATTTCTATATTTCTATTTAAGAAGATTGCAGTCTTAGTTAACCATCTTCCCTTTTGTCCATAAGGGTGATGTTTGAGACCCAGTTTTCCAGCAGGGGTAGAGGGAGAGTACCCAGAATTCTACTCTGAGAGACTTTACAACCCCATTCTCTCATCTCTCCTTGGGTCACTCCTTGTCCTTGGCTTGGGAAAGAAAAATAAAAACAGAGTTATAAGAAGAGACAAAAATTTAAAAAAGAAAAGATTCTCAGACATAGCACAACTAGATGACTTTTGTCTTGTATTGGTATAGGCTCTCATGACAACTCACAGATAATGTATGTACACACTCAACAAACATTGGTCCTCATGTAATCCCAATGTAGGAGGCAAACTTTAGAGTGACTTCAAAGCGTGTTAGCTGGGAATTTTCAGGTTATGCAGCTTAGTTTATCCTGTTTATTCCCATGACTGAATGTGAAACTTGGGGGTGGGGTGGGAGGTGGGGGTGGAGTGGGAGGTGGGGGTGGGGTGGGAGGTGGAGGCCACTAATGGGAAGCTTTGTTGTAAAAATCCCAAAGGGTAGAATGTTGTTTCAGATTTCTTCAACTGCCCACAGGTTTTTTTTTTTGTTGTTTTTTTTTTGTTTTTTTGAAACAGGGTTTCTCCATGTAGCTCTGGCTGTCCTGGAACTCTGTCTGTAGACCAGGCTGGCTTCAAACTCACAGAGATATACCTGCCTCTGTCTCCCAAGTGCTGTGACTAAGCTCACGCATGACTATGTGAGGACTTGTTCACAGATTTCTTGCCCATAATAAGAGTTGAGAAAAGTAAATCAACTTGAAGAATTTTATCTACAAATTTAAATATATTTTCATCTTAACTATTCAGATAGTCAACCTGTTATTTGAGGATATAAGCCTAGTTCTTTGTTTCTCTTAAAAACGGTAGATATGAACTGTTTACCTGCAGTCTCTACTTAAATGGAAAGAGCCCAAAGAAATGACAGCCTGCACTATTTAGTTTTTGTTGTTGTTGTTGTTGTTGAAGTTCATGAGTACACATGTGTTCTTCATATTTATAGTGTTTAAAACATTTCTTCATTTGATATCTACTGCACCCTAATGCATCCAAATGGCTCCCGATCATTGTGTTTTCTTATCAATGACATTTTTCATTTCCCACTCTACCCCCACACTTCTCACTGGTTGGACTGAGGCACTAACCCATGCACATACAGGCTTAATTTGCAGTGCAGTTAGGATCTTGTTGCTTGCTGATATCCTTATTGTGAGTTGGAACACAGCAGAATGTCTTTCTCCCCAGGGGGGAAGGTGGGATGAATCTGGGGACTCTAAAGGACAAAACGTTGCAGTGCAGTAGAAAACCATGTGTGGGGAAAGGTAATGTGTAGATCAGCTTCACATTTATTAGCTCAGCTCTTTTTCCAAATTGCCAAGGATTAAGTGGACCACCAGGATTGCTTGATGGCCCACATCTGTTTGAAAGTGAGGAAGTGATTTCTGTGAAGTGTTACATGGCTGCTATTGCCATCAGAATGAAAATGTTTGATGGAATGATTTTCCAGAGTGAAAATGCTCCTCAGGCCTCCTGAGGACCACCGGCTGGAGGTGGGTCACTCACAGAGGCTACTACATGTATTTGAAGACTTGGGGTCATGTTGTAAAGGGCTCATTCATGCTTTCTGATTCTGTCTGATTACATCCCAGAACCATGCCATGCCTCTGCACAGCTGGCAGCTGCAGGGTGGGGCTCCCCCCCCAGTAGTAGCAGCTATGGCAGTAGAAGAGGAAGTTTTATTTCCAGGTAAAGTGGAATCCAGATACTATGAAGTGGAGGGAGGGTGGGTGGGAAGGGTGGGTTGGGGAAAGGGAAGAAAGGAGGTTTTTTTTGTAATAAAGTCATAAAGTATTTTTCCCTAATTTTCTCGCATTTCCTATTTATATAAAGAATCTTGATCACTGTGTTGCTCTACAGAGATTTTCAATGGAATTAATTTGAGAGACTGAATTAATCTCTGAAAAAGAAATTGACTAGTTATACTTACTTTTGGACACTTTTTCTGTATTGTGAATTGTGTGGAAATGTACAGAATAAAAATGAAATATAATTGATTTGTTTCTCTTCTTTCTGATCCACAGTACAATAGACGAGAATGCTAACTTTAACTAGTTGAATTACATTTTTTTAGGTCAAAAGGTAAATGAAGAGTTGGTAGGCAACATTGGGAAATGATCCTAAACAAGGTATAAATGTTTCAAAAGAATTACACTACTGCTTCTACAAAGAACTAATAAGGTCAGGGTTACTTTCCAGTCTTAATACAAATAAAGTATAAAAGAATCATTGTTAAAATGTTGAACCTTAAGTAATAAAAACGTGTCCCCAAAAGATTAGAATCAAATGACACAAGGTCTAATCACCCCTACATTATGGAAAGCAAATTATTTCCAGGCAGTGAACACCAGCAAGAGCAGAGCCTGGCAGACTTCAAAGGCAAGGCTGAGAGCTTAGGATATCAATGAAGCTAGCAGAGTTTTAGGAAAGAGGAAGCAAGACAGAGGCTCCACTTTAAGTTTCACTGAGGGGCCACACTATATGTGTGTGGTGAAACTATGTAGTCTTGAGAAATCCAAGAGGATTAAGACCTTGTAATGAGTCTTCATATAAGGCTGGGAGTGTGCCAGTATCCAGTAGCCATAATGGAAGAAATCTTAAAGCTGTAGGAACCAGGGGGATGGCTCAGCAGGTCAGAGTGCTTGCATCACAAGCTTGAGAGACTGAGTTCAGATCCCCTTTCTGCATAGAAAGCTGGTTGTGGATAGATGCAGATCTATGTTCTTAGTTCTTAGGGACAAGAGAGTTCTGTGCCTTGCTTGGCCACTGGCCTAGCTCCAAGTCCAGTGTGAGACGAGTGGAGCCAAACAACCAACATCCCGCTCTGGCTTCCCTGCAGACATGCAGGAGTATCCACTGTCTTGCAACATCCTGCTCTGGCTTCCCTGCAGACATGCAGGAGTATCCACTGTCTTGCAACATCCTGCTCTGGCTTCCCTGCAGACATGCAGGAGTATCCACTGTCTTGCAACATCCTGCTCTGGCTTCCCTGCAGACATGCAGGGGTATCCACTGCCTTGCAACACTTGCATGTGTACCCCACCCCCACCCCCACCCCCACCACACACAGTGTTTCCAGACTGTTTTCTGTTAATGACAATTTGTGTCAGTTCTGAGATGGTTACAACAGACACTTATCATCCCCTTCCATGTCATGTTTCCTGCTTCTAGCACACCTGTGTGTTGGATGTTAGATGTAAATTTTATTTTCTTCCGCAGTAATGAAGTTCAATCATTCAAAACTGATTTTCCATCCTTTAAGATGTTATGTTCATGACTGGCTGAGCAGTATTAAACAACTGTAAGGCTACAATACTTTCTTAGGGTACAAAACAAGAAAGCAAAGAAGAACAAGATTTACACCCTCATGAATTTTGAGATTCCCCTAATTTTAACAAACGTTCACAGGAATGCTTCATAGGTGCCTTAAAATCTTTCTTTTCTTGCCAGTTTAGCTTTTGTGTTTTCTTGGCCTTTTAAATTTGCTAGAGTCTACTCACAAATTGTTTATTTAACTAAGGTGTGGTGAAATGAAATGAATTGTCCTTTTGCATGTCTGAAAATGTTTTCTCTTTCCTTTCCTTAGGCTTTATCTGTCTTTAATTTTCTGTATTAAACGTCATTTTTTTCATTGAGAAATCCAGAGACCTGGACTAAGGAAAACAAGGTCCTGTGTGCTTTGTGAAAAGTTGAAGCTAATTAATAATAAACAAACAAACACTGAAATTAAAGTCCCCTTCTAACAACACGGGCTAAACAATTTCATTTTTTTCCCAAGGAGAAAACTGCAATACAAAGAGTCTAAATTCTTCTCAAAAGGCACAGCTACTGAGTGATTGGAAGATGTCCCCCAAGCCCAGGGAGTCACCTCTACTTGCATTACAGTGCCATGTGCACAGGCTTTGGAGTCTCCTTCAGGCACCTGAGGGGAAAAGGAGGGCAGAGCAGATTGTTCTAACTCAGAGCATAACTAGAGACCAGCCTTGATGCAAAGGTTCCAGAAGTGTTTGTTCCAGATCTGCTAAGGAAGACTGTGGGGCTGTGAGACAGCCTCGGGGGACCCTTTTCCAGAGGGTATCTTTGAACATGAGTTTCATATGAGGATGGGAAGAACTTCAAAATGCTCATACTGAAATCTGTCAGTCTGGAAGTCTCCACTAGCCTCATCCTTTAAGTATAACTTTTGAGCGGTGTTTGTTATATAGTGTTCATAATTGGTTGATATGTTTTTAAATACTATTTAAATATCATTTAAATAAGAGGTCTATGTAATGAAGTGTATCTTTTTGTTGACTGAAAAATCCTTGAAGTTTTTTTTTTTTTTTTAAATGTGTGCTCATTTTCAGGGCCAAATGTTGCCAGGTTATTGGCACCACTAGCTATCAGTTCAGAGCCGTGAAGATAATTTGCTCCGGCATATACAGATGGAAAGGACTGGAACTTACATAGACCACAGATGTTCAATGGCTGTTATGTCTTACAACTACATTAAGGATATGATAATGATACAAGGAAGGATGTTTCTCCTTCAAGGATCAATCTAATTACATAGTGGGGTTTCTTCTCTGTTTGGCATTTAATGAATCAATATGGACAGCTCTGGGGTTGGCCCTTATGTTGCTGATTGCAAACTGAGTGAACTTTGGCACAAGCCCCTCTGCTTTCTGAGCCTTGGTTTCCTCATTTGGCAATTGGAAATAAAAAATAACAGTAATCGGTTTGAGTTGGTTTGATCACTATATCATATTGGTAGAAAAAAAATAGAACACAGCTTTGTCTTAATCCTTTGTTGGGTATCTCCAATTAAACTTATAAATGATGCTTATAAAAATAGTAGGTTTCCATATGGTTTTTCAAACATTCTTACTATTAATTATTTCCCTACCTCCTCATCCACTCTACCCTTGCATCCCTCTCTCTGCTTAAACCCCTGATCCATTATTTGTCTTTGCCTTTAAATATAATCAGTGGCCTACTATCATAGGTTGCCACAATAAAACAAAAACAATAGTGCCGTGTGTGAGCTATGTCCCCTTAAGTTGCTGGTCAGAGGTGTTCTAGAGATCTTCCAGACAATATAGACTGTGCCAGTGTTCTTTGCTGCTCACTAGGGCTTGATGGCAAGACTCTATTGTTAAGGGCATCACATACATTAGACAGGACACAGACATGGGAAAATCAGTCAGTATTGACCAGAAAGTATCCTCTTTACTGGTTAGCTCTCATAGTGCTAGAAGATACTATATAGACTCCTGGGAGATGGAGGACTGAGTCATCAATACATTTACCCAGCTATGAACCCTGCCAGATATAATAATTGGCTTGGTATGCTATGTCTGTGAGTGCAATGATGACATAAATGTTAGAGGGTCACTGCTATTTTCTGATTGGATTTTAATGCTGCTTTACAAGGGGAAAAGGCGTGCTTGGTACGGTAAATCTGGCCGAGAACAAATCCTAGTTGGGGAACGCCTACGCTAAATGGACATAGAATCTAACTGCTCTCTAAATTCATATCTCTACATCCATAAATAATCAAGTACTCAGACCTCATCAGAGAAGTTTCTCTGTTAACTGTATTGCAGTTAACACAGAAATTCACAACTGGTCAAAGTTCAGAGAACAAATATAAGTGAAATACTCAGTTATAAGTAGGACATTATAGTCCTCCCCCCTCAAGGCTCAGGGACCATTTTTTTTAAAGGAGGGGGTCAAAAATTATAAGAGCCAGAAATCAGAGCGGACTAGGGTCAAACAGTGTCTTCTCAGTTAACAGAACCTCTGCACTCATGAACTCACAGCAGATATGGTTGCTTACACAGACCTGTACAGATCTAAGCAAGTCAGCATCCCGGAAAGGAGGTGGAGCAGGCTCATGAGTCTCTCTGCCTGGGTGATGAGCTCTTGATAGTTGATGGCTTCTTGGGGAAAAGTAAATTTCTTTTCAGAGCATGTCCCCTGGTAAGTTCACATGCTCCAGTGGGTGTCTCCATACCACTTAGTATCTGAAACGCACAAACTGGATTTGATGGGTTAGTGTGTGTGTGTGTGTGTGGTGGTAGTGGTGAGAATGAATCTGTGGGAAGGAGGAGGAGGAGGAATAGGAGGTGATTTAGGATCACTATACATTGTATGCAAGTGTGAAAGTATCAATGAATTAATAAAGTGTTACTAAAGAATACAGCTTTTCATACTGTTAGTGCTTAAAAAAAAACAGCTATAAACTCCCTTGGGGATGGTTATATTGGCGAACTGTTCATTGAATATGTAACATTGTTCTTCTGAACTGTGAGGCAGACGAGATCTAAAGAGAAAGCAACCAGATTGCTTTTCTCCTGGAGTCGCTTTACCTAGTCCTCTGTATTTGAACATGAAAGCTGTAATCTGACTAAAACACTCAATACTTAGGCTTCTCTATTTCTCTTAAAAAAAGAAGAAAAAAACACCTCTTTAAAAGTTATAGCCATGCAATCTTTGGCAGCAACACTAAAGTTACAATTCAGAAGACAGTGAGAGAAACTGAGGACTAAGCATCCCCCAGCTTTGGAAGGCAAGTGGAAAGGTTTTAGCTCCTTCCAAGTCTCTGTTCCTATGACATCAGTATGCCACTGTGCTAGCCCCTGGGGAGCAAAGACACAGAGTGCACACAATAACGATTTACACAGCTGTGGTGACTCTGCATACCTGTCCTGTGCAGTTCTGGGTCAGTTCCGGGTCTTGCTGTTGCATGGTTCCGTCACCGCACATACTCAACTCTGATTGACGTTTGGTCTGATTCCTGAGGTTTTATAATTTTGGGGTACTTTTACAGAAATGGTAAGGGGAGAATTCTTCAACTAAAATCTAAGGTTCACTATGAAGACCGTGGAATATCCATATTAATTAAGCCTCGTGGCAGTCATTGCTGATGGGTCTGAAAAACAGCTTATGGCTGGTTTCAATTATCGTCAGAGAAAGTTCAGTAGCAAGCAGTTTGTCCTGAGTTTTTTTTCCATTCGCTCTTCCAATGACACACTCATCCCTGTGACACAGGCAATCAGGATCCAGAGCGGTAGCTACTCTCAGGAGCTCTGGTAAAAACTGCATACTTAGTCACCAGATGTAAAACGCCCATTTAAGTTTCCAGTGGGACAGTGAGACTGAAATGAGGGAATTTTATAACTTTGACTCAAATGAGACTCATAGTTCCCATTCAGCTTTTCTTGCCCCCAAAGAGGTAGAGGGTAAATATGAATGAGCAATACATATCATCTGTGCAATCATAGAAGAGTGTATTGCTTAATAGGTACACCCAAGAAAAGGGAGTCCCCAGAGATTTATTCTGCATCTTATAATTTTGTCTATGTTCAAAGTAATAAGCAGATGCTGTCGTAGTCTGACCTATAAATCGGAGCAGGGTACTCCATGGCACAAATACTTCGAGTCTCAAAAATCCCACATGAGCGTTTCTGGTTGGTGGTGATTTTACGTTTCTGTTGCATAAGTTTCCTGGGAAGATCTAGACAAACACCTATCCACCCCAAACAGGGCACCAAGGGCAAATCAAAGGATTGTACTCATGTCCAGCTTGATATAGAATGAGTTTATTGGAGTATGGATAAAGCATTCCTTAGAGGACCATGGTGCCTTAGTATTTCCTGGCACTGTGATAAAATTCTGAAGAAAGCAAGTGAAGGGAGAAAGAGGAAAGGCACGGTAGGAGAGCTGGAAGCTTCTGTTAAAATTCCTTCATGAGCAGTGGGTGCAGACTGCTGCTCACGTCTCAGTCTGGACTGCCATCCCAAGAATGGTATTGCCCACAGTGGGCAGGTCTTCATGCCTCAGTTGCAATCAAGACACTCCCCCACGTACATGTTCGGAGCTCTATCTCCAAGTTGATTCTAGATTCTACCAAATGGGTAACACTGGATAGCATGGAAGGTGACTCCAAAGCAACCAGTTGCATCACCTTCAAAGTTCATCCAGGCATAGACAATGACTTCATAAAAGATCCATAAATGGCAGTTCCATTATCTTATAACATCTTCTATAGAAGATTATAGACCCTAGGCATCTTTTAAGACTACATACAGGCAGGGTGGAGCAAGACGGATTAATAGCTAGAATTAACAGAGATGTGAGATTCATGTGACCCTCTCTCCTCTTCTCCTAGGAAGTATTACACAGTCCTGCTTACCATTACCACAGATTTAACTAGAACTACACTTTTTAAAACTTATTTCATTGTCATGACTATAGGCATAGATCCTACATAGGCTAGCATAGTAGGGGTCTCTGCTCCATAGTGGTCATACTCATGCTATCCACCCAGAGAAAACAGATCACTATAACAGACATTATTGATACCTGATGTCCTGAGATCAAAGACTGATGCAAACCTGTTCCAACCTGACTTTGCGTTTATCCTCTTTTGGTGATGGGACTTGAGCTGATATAAAGCCATTGATGTATTCTTTTGGTATCCTCTCTTCTGGATCCCAGTATCATTAGAAGGTTTAAGACAGCCTCATAGAAAGATACACAAAGAGAGAAAGATGCCTGTCGAGCTTGTGTTTATTCTTGCCATCCTAACTGTGGTGAGAGATATTATGGGATGTTCAGTTTCTACCAAACAGTAGCTTGAAATCACTTCGATGAACTTCTCCACTCTGTGCAATCACAAACAAGTGCATCAGACTTATTTGTTTTTCTCTTTACACCATCATTACTTGAACCAATGTATCACTATGTAGTCTATTGGCTTTGAAGTCATGATCCTCCTACTCCAGCTTCCAGATTGGAGTAATAGATCGCTACATCCACTCCAGTAGTGACCTGCCTGACAGGCTGGCAAGTCTGGGCGTGGTCCTGGGGCAAAAAGTTCACAGAAACTTAGTCTCCTGGAATCGTGGCATCCTGTATAAAGAATGCTCCAAAGTTCTTGCTTTAGTTGGTAAACTGATCTGTGTGCTTCCTTTCAGTATTGTTTTTTTAATACCTAAGCAAGATCCAGCTTTGCTTCCTGGCCTTCATCAATGCCCTGGATGGTCCTTGAGCCAACCCTGGGCTTGGAATTCAGAAAGAATGTTGCCTATTAAGTGACATTCAGAATTACCTTTACTATTGTAAGAGAGATAGTGAAATAAATCAGACATTACTATCTACTACATAGAGTTAGAAACCTCAGGGCAAGCTTAGCAACGTAAGTTTAGAATTCTTATTATAGTTACATATGGCAGACTACATTATTTATTAGTAGAAAGTCCCTCCACACTATTCACTTAGAACAAAAGCCAAGTCACTCCCATATACAGGAATTTACAATGGTTTAGGAAGTAGATTGGGCTGTGGTTTTAGAGTAGTGCATTATTCATGAGAAGGTTAGCTAGACCAGAACTCCTTAATTAGAACCATGACTTGGGTATGAATGCCCTTGCCCTGGGAGTGTTAAGACCTCACACCTGGCTTCTAATACTATAACTGACCTTAGATAGAGCTGACTTTGTCTCAGTTGGTTTTGCCCAGTTCCTACCAGTCTTTGTGTTTATATTTCCTCTGCTTTGTGTAAGAGTCATTAAGCATCCGGTGACCTTTGTACCTTGCCGATGTGTTACCGAACTCCCCTATTTTCTTCTGTATAAAAAATCTGATGCTCAATTTGACAAATTACACTCAGATCCATACTCTCTTGTGTGAGCCTGTTTGTCACTCGCCGAATCCTTGCCCACTTGGCTCCAGAGAACTCGACCCATGCAGACAAGGGACCCAGAGCATCTGCGGCAATAGATTACCACAATTCCTGGTTTTGAAAGCCATCGCTTTAGTCACCCAGCAATAGTTAATGTATCAGCATCTCTGTGTCTGACAGTCCAACCGAGCTGACAATTTGTGATTCATTCCCTTACGTTAGTGGGACAGGCTAACACTCTTTAGCTCAACCCATAATTTAATTTGTGGTGTTGGAGGGACTCCAACTATGCTGTGCAATCATAGAATGATAGCACTGGAAAATCCTCACACAGCACTTCTTCTGACTTCAAACTCCCTGGTTTAAGAAGTGAAGAAAAACAAAGCAGTCCCCTAAAGCCCTTTCAAGCCTGGAATGTTAACCTGGACATACACGTCCTATTCTGTGGGTCTCAACACGATACCATTTGGGTGTCAGTGGTTTTCAGCACTGTTATGGAAGTAGACCACTCTCAGCAACATCTGCAATAGAGAGACTAGTAAATCAATATACAACCATGACTTTATTGTGCTTTTGCTGCTAAAGTTAATCTAAACTTCCAGATACATAGTTCTATCCACAGTATGTGCAGATGACCAAGTTTTTGAGAGGAAAGGGGTGAAGTTAAGGAGAATTTATCAATAGTATGTCTCCTTGTCAAAGCAGCAGCTATGATGGCAATTGCTCCCCTAAAACTTCAGTAACCTCTAACTTGAGGACTTGGAGTCATGGTGGCACAGGGGACTGTACTCTTAGGCTTTCAGAGAACTCTCTCTCCCTCTCTACCTCCCTGTCCTCTGCAACTCCTCCCTCTGTGTGGGTGCATGCATGTATGTGTGCTTGTCTGTCTGTCTGTTTGTCTGTCTGTGTCTGTCTATATTTTCCTTTGACTTTAGAATCACTCTTGTGATATACTATTGAGGTTTAAATTGCAACTTAATGCATATTTCGCCAAAATGACTATAAACTTAAGGCAATAGGACAGTAGTACTGTAAGGAAACATTATACAAGTCTTTGTATTTGCAAAGATGAATAGAATCAAGGATGAAAAGTTGTCATAGCATAGAACCATCCATTTTGGAATATATCACTAATCAAATTAATTTCCATTCAGGCTACTTCCTTGCTCTCTCACAGAGGTCTGCTATCCAGTCTGATACTGATACTCTTTAGTGTGCTATTATCCTATTGATATTTTGTATGAGGAAGTTAAATTATGGAAACCAATCACAAACTTTTCAAAGACACAGGATCATGACAAGATGCTCTTTGTAATAAGAATTTTTTTAAAATAACAATGACTAAGAAAAAAGTTTGAAACTTGACTAGTGTTGTTATAATATAATGGATACAGAATAAAAATGTGCGATGAAATATATTACATTTTTCTATCATAAAATTTTGTGGACTAAACTAAAACATAAAATACAGATTCACATTTGTTTTATTATTTGGGTTAATAATAGGTGGGTATTTGCAATTAAAATTTAAATTTATTCAGCAGTATAAAATATTTTAGTTTTATCCTTCAATATAAATGCCACTGTTTGTTATGAAAGTTTCACCTTTTTATAAGTATGTATTTCTTGGTTCCATTTATCCATAGACAATTCCTTTGTGTCTTACATTTAGATCTTTGTACAAAAGACAGAATGAGAAGGCCATTTCTTGGGTGTCCTTCCTATGTCTTTGACTATGTATACATTATTTATTTAATTTGACTAATTAATTTACTATTTAATTATTTCTCAATGTGTGTCCACATTCATAAGTGTGTGGTCACATATATGTTATAGATGGTCAGAGGACAGTCGTGGGCACCCATTCTTGCCTTCTACATTGGTAGAATCTTGTTTGCTGTTGCATTGTCAGGCTGACCCACAAGCCAATAGTGATTCTCCTTTGTCTGCCTGCTATCTCACTGTAGGAGGGCTAGGGTTATAGACAGGAGTGACTGAGCCTGAATTTGTAAGGATTTGGGTGGTCTGAAGTTCAGACAACTTCAAACTTGTGCGGTAAATATTTTCCCCACTCCCTAGGAGTCTATCCTAGCATCTATGTTTATTCCATTATATTTTCTCATCACAACTTTCTAAATGATTGTCACTAGCTTCCTTGTATATATGGTGAAGTAACTAGAAGTTGAGTTACTTGTATGAAGGCAGCCAGCTGTTGGAATTATCCTAAGTTGTTTATTGGATGAGATTCAAGCAGTACCTGGGGAATAGTTGATCATTTTTTTACTCAAAATTTTAGCTGCTTAAAAAGTTGCCAGGCAGTGGTGGCTCACGCCTTTAATCCCAGTACTTGGAAGGCAGAGGCAGGCAGATTTCTGAGTTTGAGGCCAGCCTGGTCTACAAAGTGAGTTCCAGGACAGCCAGGGCTATCCAGAAAAACCCTGTCTTGAAAAACCAAACCAAAAAAAAAGTTAAAGTTTAATAAATATAAATAAGTAAATGATATGGAAATGGGAGTTTGAAATATGTAGTGTATATCATCACATCTGTAATAACATGTGACCTCACATACACCTTCAGCACCACAATTAGAGATCAAATATTTAGGTGAACAAAACATTAGTGCAAATTATTAAAATAATGTAATTCTTAGTATTTCCTCATTCTAAAAACAAAGATGGGAAAAAGTATTTGAAAAAAACATATTTTTCATAATTTTTAACTTCTTTCCTTCAATGAAAAATAAAACATATCCTTACCAAACATATAGTTAGGATCAATGTACATGACTTTGGTAATAGATCTTGTTAGGAACTCTGGGTTTGTAAGATGGGAAAAACAAACAAACAAACAAACAAACAAACCCCTGAAACTCAAGTGCAATATAAACTAAAAGGGAAGGGGCAGAACTCTTGAGAGTGTTGGCACAGGAGAAAGCACCTAAGTCAGTGAGTTAGTTGATGGAAAGCTGCCAAAGAATAGCTGTACTGTACTGTCCCAGCTGCTTGTGAAGTCTTGAAGATGAAGGAAATTAAAAATGAAGCTAACCATCTTCGATGAAACCTTTTTGAAGTCAGCTTTACAAAGAGTAAGTCTTCAGCAGAGAGAGGATATGTGGTTTGTGAGAAGAGCTTGGATACTCATCATGCAGTCATCATTTGCAGGGAAAAGCACAGATGTGCCATGTGCCAGTTGAAGTAGATATGGGGTTTGGACCACACAAGTCTTTAGCATCCATGTCATTTGCTCACCAAGGCTTCAAAAATTCACCTTTAACATACTCAGTATCCCAGAAGGCAAGATCACATATGACCCTGTTGTTGCTCTGTAGCATACCATATATGGAGAGAGCTTACAGAAAGTTCTTGAAAGAATCCTTCTTTTATCCTGTAAAGGGTACACTGAAGTATAAACTCTCCCTCTGCACCAGATACCTCACCATGACACAGAGTAGCAAGCAAATCTTAGGAAAATGAACCAATGTGGTTTAAGCAAATCTACTCTCTTGTTCCTTCTATCTGACTGCCCAAGTGCTCCTCACTGTGTCTCCCTCCCAATGTCACATGTTCTTTATTTTAAACCACTGAATCCAATTGGTGCATGGGTACAGGCCTATCCACTAGAGTGAGGGCAATTTGTCCTAGACTATATCCCTGAAAAATAAAAGCCAGTCATTCCTCATCTAGGGATGTTCACTGGCTTGCTATTGTATAGATTTTATGTATGTAGTCATAGCCACTGTGAGTTTATATATCCATTGGCCCTTTTATGTCTACAAAGCCTTGTTTCTCAGCAATCTACCACCTCTGATACTTTAAAAAAACTTTTAAACAATTTATTCTTTTCTCATACATTGCATCTTGACCACAGTTCCCCCTCCCTCCTCCCCTCCCAGTCCCCCTCTCCCACCTCTCCCCACATCTACTCTTTCTCTATTTCTCTTCAGAATAGGGCAGGCCTCCCATGAATATTAACCAAGCATAGTATGCTAAGTTGCACAAAGACTAGACATCTCCCTCCCCTTGTATTAAGGCTTGACAAGGCAACCCAGGGGTAGGGAAAGGGTCCTGAAAGCAGGCAAAAGAGTAAGACACAGCTACTGCTCCCGCTGTTAGAGGTATCACAAGAAGACCAAGTTACTCAACTGTAACATATATGCAGAGGGCCTAGGTCAGACCCATGTAGCTCCCTGGCTGTCCATTCAATCTCCATGAGTCCCTATGAGTGCAGATACTCTGAGTTTTCTTGTAATGTCCTTGATCTCTCTGGCTCCTACAACCTTTCCTGTTTCACTCTTCATAAGTATTCCCCAGTCTCTGAATAATGTCTGGCTGTGGAGCTCCACATCTGTTTCTATCAGTTGCTGAATGAAGTCTCTCTGATGTCAATTGGGCTAGGGAGAAATCTAAGAGAGTATAACAGAATATCATTAGGAATCCTTATACTGAACCTGGTAGAAGGGTTTGATAGTATCAAAGAGTCTTGAACTCTTTGGCCCAAGAGACAACTTCCTGAACAGAATGTGCTAGTGCAGACACTAAAATATACAATTAGTAAATGGGACCTTATGAAACTGAAAAGCTTCAGTAAGGTAAAGGACACCTTCAATAAGAAAAATGACAGCTTAACCCCACATCTGACAGAGGGTAACTTCCAAAATAATAAACTCAAGAAACTAGACATCAGCAAACCAAATAATGAATGAACTTAAGAATGAAAGTACAGGTCTAAACAGAGCATACTCAACAGAAGACTCTCTAATGGCCACGAAGCACTTAAAGAATGTCCAACATCCTTAGATATCAGGGAAATGCTAATCTAAATGACTCTGAAAGTCCTTCTTATACATGTTAGAATGGCTAACAACCAACCAACCAAACAAACAAAAAACAAAAAAACTTAAGTGATAGCACATGCTGGGATGAATGTGGAGCAAAGGGAACACAGGCCCCATTGGTGGTAGAAATGCAAAATTTTACAGTAACTTTAAAAGTCGATATTGTGGTGTCTCAGAAAATTGGGTATCTGTCTACCTCAAGACCCAGCTCTAATATTCCTGAGCATATATCCAAAGGATGTTCCACCCTACCATAAGGACACTTAGTCAACTATGTCTATAGTAGTTTTATTTACCATAGCCAGAATCTGGAGACAGACTAGATGTTTCTCAACCACCTCTGATCCTTACAATCTTTCTGCTTCCTCCTCCAAGTCGATCCTTGAGCATTGAGGGATAGAATATGATATAGATATCCTCTTTAGAGCTGAGCACTCCACAGTCTCTTGTTCTTTGTGCAAGGAACAGATGCAGGTCTCTGAATTAAGTATCATCTACTGCAAAAGAAAGCTCTCTGATGAGGAGGGAGCGATGCAGTAACCTATGGTTAGGAAGATAAGTATCTGGAGAGCAGGTTGCTGTTATGTCAATCTATCAACATGATAGCAGTGGGGTCTCCACTAGGAGATGATCTTTATGATAAAAAATGTTACATGGCAAGGCAAAGATACAATGAAAACATTTAGGAAGGTATACATAACAGGGACTAAAGTGCATTAGTGGTCAAGTCCAATTTAAACCCCAGCTTGACCTCTTAGAGGTTTGAGATTCAATCTGAAAAGTTAGGTCTATAGGGTTGTTAACCTTGTAGGCCTATTTTGACAGTGGTATAAGGCATCTGTAAATTGGCTCCTTGGTTCCTAAAAGGTTAGAATATTTTCAACTTCTTGCTATTTATATCCCTGAGTTTACTGATGAAATTAACATTCAACTTTATAGTAACCCTGGCATTAAGTTGCAGTTTTCATTAAATTTTTAATATATATTTATTTTATCTTATGTAGGTTTTTTTAACCTGCAAATGTGTATGCTACATGTATGCAATGTCCAGTGAAGTAAAAAAAAGGGGGGGGCATCAGATCCCTTGATAGTGAAATATTGGTTGTGAGATTCTGTTGTTGGAAATTGAACCTTCATCTTCTAGAAAAGGAGCTAGTAGCTAGCCGTAGTGGCTCATGCCTTTAATCCCAGCACTTGGGAGGCAGAAGCAGGCAGATTTCTGAGTTTGAGGCCAGCCTGGTCTACAAAGTGAGTTCCAGGACAGCCAGGGCTATACAGAGAAACCCTGTCTTGACCCCCACCACCAACACACACAAACAAAACAAAACAAAACAAAACAAAAACCAACCTAGAAGAGCAGCTAGTGTTCGTCATCATGGCACCATCTTTTTAGCCCTAGCTTTCAAATGCATCATCTGACTTTATAATGTGCTTGCCTTACAGAAACATAAATCTGTTCCTTTCTTAACAAAAGTTTGGTGCTTTTTCTTCTGATTTGTTATTTAAATTAGGCAGAGAATATGTCAAAATCTTCCTTAGATATTCTTTGAAGATGAAATCAAAATTAGTACACATAAGGTAATTTTGAAACAAAGGCTGCAGGATGGGAGTGTGAAATTAGAGGCAGATGCCTGAGGTGTTTTTATTTTGTTTTGTTTTGTTTTGTTTTGTTTTGTTTTTGGTGTTGTTTGTTTGCTTGTTTTCTTTTTTTAACATGAATAAAAACAACACAGAATAATTGCAAATAGCTGGAGGTAAGGAAGCAATTAAGACACCACTGACCTACTGTCTTGGTATTCTATTGCTGTGAAGAGATGCCAGGACCAAGGCAACTCCTATAAAAGAAACCATTTAATTGGGATTTGTTTATCGTTTCAGTAGTTTCAGACATTATCAGCAAGGCATGGAGACAGACATGGTGAGGGAGAGGTAACTGAGACTTCTTCATCTGGATCTGCAGGCAGTAGGAAGAGAGATTCTGGGGTTGGCTTGGATATTTGAACCTCAAAGCCCACACACACTTAATCCAAAAGCCACACCTTCTAATCTGTCTTAAGTGGCATCACTTCCTAAATGACAGTGCATTCAAATGTATGAGCCAATCGGGAGAGTATTCCTACTCAAAACATCACATCCTTTTATATATCCACAGAAAGTCAAAATGAAAAAAGAACAGGAAATAATATTGTCAATGTATTCAAACAAACCCAGGAAAATCAAAGGCCATTGAAAGTTCAGTGTTTGAGCATAGGAAAACATCTCTCTGAAAGTTATCTATTATAAAGATTATTAAGAGAAATGTTGATACAAATTTGCTTACACTACCCATCTTGTCTCCCAGGTCCCTCGGAGACTAGTCTGCGCTGGTCAGCAAGCATACTGCAGAAGCAACATAGCTTCTGGGACAGACTCCATTTCAGGATCCAGACATCCGGGCACCTTCCCAGCCAGAGGAGAGGTGTCCACCTGGGAGGGCTCTGACTGCCAGAGCAGGTGAGGGAGCCATCTTGTGTACCGGGTCCTTCAGAGACCAGTCTGCACAGGTGAGAGTGCAGACTGCAGAGGCAACACATCTTCTGGGACAGGCCCTGTTTCAGGCCTTCATCTTCAGCCAGGAGGAAGGTCTGAACTCCAGACCTCTGTGTACCTTCCCTGAAACAGGAAAGCTTGCCTGCAGAGAGTATTCTGACCAATGAGACTCAGGAGAGAGCTGGACCCCCAGAACTGCTGAAAGAGGCTAACAGATTCACAGGAAAAAAAAGCTCCAGCCAGAGACAACTATAACAACTAACACCAGAGATTAGCAGATGGTGAAAGGCAAACCTGAGAATCTTACTAATAGAAACTAAGACCTCTCACCTTCATCAGAACCCAGCACTTCCACCTCAGCCAGTCCTGGATACCTCAAAACACCCAAAAAAGCAAGATTCAGAATCAAAATCATATCTCATGATGCTGGTAGAGGACCATAAGAAGGACATTAATAACTCACTTAAAGAAATATAGAACAGTGCTAAACAGGTAGAAGTCCTTAAAGAATTACAGGAAAACACTGCTAAACAGGTAGAAGTCCTTAAAGAGGAAACACAAAGATCCCTTAAAGAATTACATGAAAACACAACCAAATAGGTTATGGAATTGAACAAAACCATCCAAGACCTAAAAAGGGAAGTACAAACAATAAAGAAAACCCAAAGTAAGACAACTCTGGAGATAGAAACCCT
>CACVCL010031442.1:0-30786 GCA_902729485.2 Mus minutoides
ATGGCCTAGTTGGCCATCAGTGGGAAGAGAGGCCCCTTGGTCATGCAGACTTTATATGCCCCAATACAGGGGAACGCCAGGGCCAAGAAGTGGGAGCGGATGGGTAGGGGAGCAGGGCCGGGAGGGGGGAGGGTATAGGGAACTTTCTGGATAACACTTGAAATGTAAATGAAGAAAATATCTAATAAAAGTTGAAAAATATAAATTAAAAAAAAAAGGAAAGAAGGAAGGAAGAAGAGAATGAAAGAGAAAAGGGAGGAGGAAAGAAAGGGAAAGGAAAGGAAACAAATCAGGGGTAGGAAGAATGAAGAAGAGCAAGGGAAAATATAAAGGAGCATTGTTTTCTTTTATGGTTGTGAGTGGTTTAGTAACAGGAAATACCTAGGTTTGATGACAATTTTCCTCTATGAGAACACGTGTGAATTTTAGATTACTGTTATTTTAGTTCTTCATTTCACTCTTAGTACTAAATCTGAAAATATCCAGGGAAAGATATAAGAGAAAGTGGAGTTACAGCAAGATATCAAGAGGGGCTTGTGTGGATGATGTGGTAAAAATATACATGTACAAAGATGCATATGTGCACTTCTCACACACATAATCAGAGAGAGGGAGAGGGAGAGAGAGAGAGAGAGAGATTGTTTTTGCAACTAATTAGGGTCCTACTGTTAAAAAAAAACTTCTTACTCTACAACTCTATAAACTATGCAGTTTTTGTTAACTTCATAACTTTAAAAGTATGTCTTTAGTAACTCCTAATGTTTAGGTCATTATAAGAACATGTTGCGTATTACAGAAGCAGCAAGGAATGGAGTCTGTCAACTGACAGAAGTGTAAAGAGGCAGTGCTTCACATCACATTCTACATGGTTCTCACAACAAGGCAAGAGAAAGGAATGGAAGAAGCGGTGCATAGAACAGGCACCATTTAACAAGTAGTCACTACTTAATAACCAGACTTCAGTTTTGAAAATGAATGTGAAATGGAATATTTAATCTCTACCACTGAAGTCAGAAAATCAAACAGGAAACAAATCAAATCAGGAGGTGTTTTATCCTCATCTTCATAACTACACTCTACATCTATCTGGACGAATTTCATAAAGGCAGAATCTGTCAAGTTTGAGAACTAGTTCATATAAATTTAGAAATGAAAACATTGATTTCTTTATTATAAAACATATAAGGTACATATTGCTTAAATATCATTATCTGGTTAATGCTCAATGAGTTAGCTGAGCACTATTTGGGGGGGGGGGTGTTGACAGGGTTTCTTTGTATAGATAGCCCTTGCTGTCCTGGAACTCACTTTGTAGACCAGGCTGGCCTCGAACTCAGAAATCCACCTGCCTCTGCCTCCCAGCTGCTGGGATTAAAGGTGTGTGCCACCACGCCCTACAGCACACTATTTTTATCAATCCATGGCCACCAAATTCACAGTATAGTGATTTCATAAAAATAGGAGGGAATGCCCCAAACTGTCTGCCAAGGAAGCACTTGTCACTAATTTTTATGAAAAATATTGATAACTCTATTAAATTTTTAAAAACTTAACTTGCTGAGTTTAATGACTTAAACTGTTTTATAAGGATAAAAGAGAGACTTTTGCTTTGCAATGAACACTAATCCCTTGGGAAAATGCACACAGACCTGTAGTGAACCTTGGTGGACACATGCCATGTTGAGATGCTTAGGAACTAATGCAGACTCTAAGTTCTGAATCCAGGAGGCCTCACATTATACAGAATTGCCCTAGAAGCAGAAGTCAGAATTTCCTCATCACCTCACCCCTGCACTGACCATAACAAGGTCTGTCTCTCAGTTGCAAGCATTGATTTTCTACAGTCATAAAATTCACATTATAACACCTTTTACTTCACATAAGTTTCCAATGGATGGATCTGGAGGATATCATCCTGAGTGAGATAACCCAATCACAAAAGAATACACATAATATGCATTCACTGATAAGTGGATATTAGCCCAGAAACTTAGAATATCCAAGGTACAATTTGCAAAACACATGAAACTCAAGAAGAAGGAAGACCAAAGTGTAGATACTTTGTTTCTTCTTAGAATGGGGAACAAAATACCCATGGAAGGAGTTACAGAGACAAAGTTCAGAGCTGAGATGGAAGGTAGGACCATCCAGAGACAGCCCCACCTGGGAAGCCATCCCATAAACAACCACTAAACCCAGATTACTACTGCATATGCCAACAAGATCTTGCTGACAGGACCCTAATATAGCTATCTCTTGTGAGTCTATGCCAGTGCCTGGCAAATACAGAAGTGAATGCTCATAGTCATCTATTGGATGGAACATAGGGCCACCAATGATGGAGCTAGAGAAAGTTGCCAAGGAGCTGAGGGGTCTGCAACCCTATAAGAGGAACAACAATATGAACTAACCAGTGTCCCCAGAGCTCATGTCTCTAGCTTCATATGTAACAGAGGATGGCCTAGTCGGCCATTAATGGGAGAAGAGGCCCTTGGTCTTGCAAAGATTATATGCCCCAGTACAGGGCCAGGAAGTGGGGGTGGGTTGGTTAGGGAGCAGGGAGCGGGAAGGGTATAGGTGACTTTTGGAGAGGAAACTAGGAAAGGGGATAGCATTTGAAATGTAAATGAAGAAAATATCTAATAAAATATTAACATTAAAAAAAAAAGAAAGAAAGAAACTTCACGAGCAAACAGGAAACGGTTTTCAACACTACCACAGGGAAAGAAAGATTTTACTAATGAAATTTTAAGTCAATACTGACCCAATCATTCATGCTGTACGAAGGATTCACTACAATTTAAATAAAGCCCGTTTTTTGCTTTCATAATCTTATAATTACTAAGAACAAAAATTTAATATCCCAATGTATCCATGTTGACTGTGACTATTTAAAATGCTTAATATTGGTAACAATTTTCATTTAATCAAAGTATAATCATTACAGTTCTAGAATGCCTGAGCTCTATGCCAAGGAAAACACGGGTAAAACTTAAGTCATTCTCTCACTGAGAACCCAGTGCAAAGATAATCCATATTAATTCTGTTTATGACCCTCATTTTTCTGTCATGGGTTAACCCCATTCCTTGTCTAGATGTCATGACCTTGCATTTCTTTCTTTCTTTCTTTCCTGGAACACAGAGGAAGTCTAAAGACACATTTAGTCATTCTAAATTGTGTATTTCATAAATTAACATTAAGAAATTAAGGTTAAGAAATATATTTTCAGCTCTTATAGTAATATGGCCATGGTGTGAATCATCAGCCATGAAAAATATTATTTTTCCCAGTAGAATCCCTTAATGAGAAAAAGCTTCCCTGGTTCCTTAGCATTTTTTATGTGAGCCACTAGGGACTTTCATACTCCAAGGAATGAAAATATGTAAAATGGAAAAGTGTTGAAATTTGAATAAATTCAATTCTTCAAACAGATTTGACAATGAGGGCAAAGACCTTGAGATAAATGGTGTGCTGGTGAGAGTGGGTATGTAGCTGCTTGGTGGAGTCATGCTTTGCTGTGAGTTATATTCCATCAAGAGGGTTATTAACAATTGCAGTGTTTAATTCAGCTTTTAGAAGACTCATTAGGCCATTCATCAATGACTGACAAGTTTATCCTTATTACTTATGCATCCTTGTTTATATTTTATACTGCTATTCTTGCTTCTCTAACACAGTAACATTCTGATAGAAATTATGGGTAAAAATAATTTTGGAAATGGTTACAATGGACCTGTTAATGATGTGGATAAGTATCTCTAAAGGTACATTGTTGTTCAAGGCTTAGTCCCCATGTTGTGACTGTTTAAAGTTCCTGTAACCTGTTAGATAGAGGTGGGCTATAGAGATCCTTTGGAAGGTCTTGAAGACATTGGAGACATGCCCTTAAATGGGGAAAATAGGGACCCTGGTACTTGCACTCTCTCTTCTTTCATCCTGGTTCATTATACTAAAAGATTATTATAGATCAAGCTCCCCACTGTTGCCACTGGTATCACTATCAGATGTTCAGATTCATGGCTAGAGACTGAAGCCTCAAAAACTTAGGAAAAATAGATTATTTGCCTTGCTAATTAAATGAACTCAGATCACAGAAGGCTAATTAACCCAAGACTTATGCACTATGGACCAGATAAAGATAACAAATGAAAATTAGAAATAAAAGAAGAAAAGGGAACATACACACACACACAGAGTGAGAGAGAGAGAGAGTAAGTGAGAGAGAGAGAGACGGAGACCATATTCAGTTAGAATAATTGAGGTGGATGAAATTCAAGGGAAATTAGTTTCTACTGACATTTTATATGTGAAAGTATTCAAACATTATTCCTTTTTTAAAACTTTTTTAATTAGATATTTTCTTCATTTACATTTCAAATGCTATCCCCAAAGTCCCCTATATTCTCCCCTACCCTGCTCCCCAACCCACCCACTCCCTCTTCCTGGCCCTGGCATTCCCCTGTACTGGGGCATATGATCTTCACAAGACCAAGGGCCTGTCTTCCCATTCTCTGTCTCTGTCTCCCTATCTCTGTTTCCCTGTCTCTCTGTCTCTGTCTCTCTCTGTCTCTCTGTCTCTGTCTTTCTCTCTCTGTCTCTCTGTCTCTGTCTGTCTGTGTGTGTGTGTGTGTGTGTGTGTGTGTGTGTGTGTGTGTGTGTGTATCTGTGTGCAAGTGTGGGCATGTGGGCACCATGGTATGTGTGGATCTCCAAGGACTACTTGCAGGATTGGGTCTCACCTTCCTCCACACAGGTCCAGGAGATGATGTTCGGGTTGTCAGAGTTTGTAGCATGTGCCTTTATCTTCTTGCTGGCCCAATTATTTTTTCTAAATGTAGATTTACAAAATAGAATGGATAGCAGTATGTGTCTGTAATTCCATCACTGGGGAGGCTGAGGGAGAAGGAGTGCCCTGAGTTAAAGGCTAACCTTATCTACACAACAGTACCAGGCCACCCAGAAATACATAGCAAGACATGTGTCCAAAAATCACACAATAACTTCATGAAAAAGAAAAGAAAAGAAAATCAGCAGCCATAGTACTTTCAGAATAAAAGACTATTGGAGGGTAATTGAACATAGAAGGGTTGGGGTAAACCCAAGTTTTCAGGTACTTTTGGAAATTCATTAGTCTGAGGCCCAAAAATCTGAAATGAATTTCACCTCCAACTTCATTTAGTAGAAATCAAAGGGTAAATTTGATCAGTTTTAAAATGGCTATGGAACTATTCTATGCATCCTTCCATTTGCTTCAATTTTAGCTCTCAGGCCACTATCAGAATGCAAATATTTTATTATTTGTACAACATCTTGGTTATTACATTGAAGAAATTTAGACTTTACTTTATAGTCATAAGCTGCATATATTCATGCTGACATGCTTTGCATATGCACAGTGTGTTTTGTAGTTCAAGAAACCATCATTAGGTATTTCCCTTCCCTTCTCATACAGAGCTCTTCCTGATAACTAGCCCATAAAAAGGCCTTTCCTTTCAGAGTATATTCATCTCCTATGTCTCACTCTTCTGCATTCTTAGTTGTCCACTAAAGTTCATCAGTTGGGAGGGTGTAGGCTATTATTTTTCAAAACCTTCTTTAAAAAGGGTTCTTAAACACTTCAACCTCCCTTATAACCCACCTACTAGAGGTAGAGTGAAAGAAAGGTTAATAGAAAACAGGGGTTATGAACCTGTTTGGTTATATATATAAATATTTTCAGAGCATTTCTGTCAGGGGTCTGCTGGTACAAGCAACTAGCAGGGCTCTGCTTTTTTCAGTGCCCCATCTCTAAGGGAATGCTACAAGAATGAACCCAGGTTGACATAGTGTCACTGTCAATATCCACAATAGGAAGGGTGCTGGGTATACTTGCTGTTTCAGGTGAGATTGCCAAGAATTTTATGGGTTTCTTTTTCTCATGTTACATATACAAAGCTTAAATTCACCACATTCTAAAATGGTGCTTAATAGCATGGTCAAAGGCTTCTTTAAAGGGATGGATTTCTGGCTAGAGTGTCTGTTTTTTAAGGAAATATACCGGGAGCAGGATGAAGTTAGAAGTTCAACATGCTTGACTTGGTATTTTTTCCAGAATCCCTTGAGTGATCCCTTTCGCTTAGACTAAATATTAAACCTCAAACATTCAATAACTAGCATAAGTTTTAAACCTATTTTATTTAGAACATGTCCTAGTAACAATGGAAGTTCACCCTATCCATTAGCTGCCAATTTCTGCCTACTTAGGCCTCATGATGTGAGAATTGCATTGGAAAGAAATGGCTATTTTCTTTTCAATAGAGTTTCCCTCAATGCCTTTCCCACCACAGTATGAATGAGAATGAGAACTGTGATTTCCTTGGGAGAAAGGCAGCCTAGTGAGATAGATAAATACTATTCTGTCTTCTTTCAACTAAACTGCAAAATTAAATTTTTGTTTTGTTTTTTAATTCTTCAGCTTCTCCATTTCTGATTTGTACTCCGTCTCTACAGTTATGGCTCCATCCTGAATAGAAATGTAAAATAATTTCTTTGGAGTTATAACATTAATATCTTGTATCCTGAATATGGAGCAGAAACCTATGGCATTTGCTAATTTCCAACACAGCTGCCCAATGTGATAAGAATACTTGTTTCCCCCCACCCCCCTGGCAATGCAAAAACTGACCACTACTTACTCAGGTATTTCATCCAAACATGAAGTCCATTATCTGTTGATGGTTGGAAGTGAATGGGTAAATGTTCTGGGTCAAAACCACATTTCCATTTGTATGAGTTAGAAAAAAGTTACAGGTGGCATAACCCCCCCCCCCCAATGTCTTAGGATGCAGGAAAAAGACAAAGAGAGAGAAAGGTAAAGTTTGATCAGTAAAGTTGAAGAGGGACCTGCTTTCCCCATAGGATAGAAAACTGGAAAGTAGGTGACACAAAATAAACCTCATACTGACAGGAACTGGAACTCTTGCAGCTCTAAAGGCAGATTTCAACAGTCTCCGGATCTTTCCAAATCCACATCCTGGAGAAGAGCAAGCTGAAGGTAACATTAGTTGTATTCACCTTGGCTGTCCTGAGACCCAAACTGAATATGATCCAAGAAATGATGATCCACCACTTATAACACAGCTGTGCATGAAGCAAAGCCAAAGCCTCATACATCCCAGCTCTGGCCTGCGTCCTTGGAAGTTTCTTCTCACGTTCTCACATCCTCAGCTCCCATATTCTCCAGTTCCCCTGAGCCATCTCTACGACAACAAGACCACATCCTCCCAAATGGAAAGTTCTAGCAATTTTTGCCCTATGGAAGTGTACTGCATACAAGGCTTTGCTGTTTTGTTAGCTGAGGGTATATACAATGACAGATTTTTTGGACCGTGTTATGAATATGTGTGTATGTGGGAGGTTATTTCACACACATTCCTAAAGACAAGCTCTGGTTTTTGTAGGAAAGAGAGCAGAACATTTCAGCTATACTATAATGTACACAGCAAACTCTGGCTTCTGGTCAAGGACACTGGGGTAGATGGGGTGGGAGGAGAGAGGAGATGAAGGCTCCCACAGTCTTTGTAATAAAAACCAAACTCAATCCATATGGTGTTAGGGCAGTATGAAATACTGTGGTTTCCTACTGTAGCCATTTAAGATTTTAATTGGAAAGCATGTTTGTTTATGAATGAAGAAAAATGAGAACACGACAGTCCTAGGTATGGTTGAGCAGGCTTAGTGAAAAAGAAAACAGTCAGAGAAGCCTGCAAGTATACAGAATGAACCAGATCAACTGACCAAGGAGGGTGCGGTGAGAAAAGAGAAGGAGCAAGAGAGGAGCCAAGAGCTGGGAGACCAAGAACACCAAGAGAACCAAAAGTGCTTTGTGATGGTTTGTATATTCTTGGGCCAGGGAGTGGCACCATTTAGAGGTGTGGCCTTGTTGGAATAGGTGTGACCTGGTTGAATTAGGTGTGTCACTCTGGGTGTGAGCTTAAGATCTTCACCCTAGTTGCCTGGAAGTCAGTCTTCTACTAGCAGCTTTTCGATGAAGATGTAGAACTCTCAGCTCCTCCTGCACCATGCCTGCCTGGATGCTGCCATGTTCCCACCTTGATGGTAATAGACTGAACCTCTGAATCTGTAAGCCAGCCCCAATTAAATGTTTTTTATATGACTTGCCGTGATCATTGTCTTAGTCAGGGTTTCTATTCCTGGACAAACATCATGACCAAGAAGCAAGTTGGGGAGGAAAGGGTTTATTCAGCTTACACTTCCATACAGCTGTTCATCACCAAAGGAAGTCAGGACTGGAACTCAGGTCAGAAAGCAGGAGCTGATGCAGAAGCCACAGAGGGATGTTCTTTACTGGCTGGCTTCCCCTGGCTTACTCAGCCTGCTCTCTTATAGAACCCAAGACTACCAGCCCAGAGATGGTCCCACCCACAAGGGGCCTTTTCCCCTTGATCACTAATTGAGAAAATGCCTTACAGTTGAATCTCATGGAGGCATTTCCTCAACTGAAGCTCCTTTCTTTGTGATAACTCCAGCTGTGTCAAGTTGACACAAAACTAGCCAGTGCAGTCATGGTATCTGTTCACAGCAGTAAAACCCTAAGTAAGACAGGCATGTAGTTGAAATGGTTGAGTTATATAGGGAAAGGAGTCTTAGGGAAAGAAAATGAAGCTCAGGCAGGTTGATGGTAGTGGACAGAGTATGTTAGCCTGGATACCTCTGTAACATAATAGGTCCCAGTGAGTAAGAACTGAGGAGACTGGCAGCAAGAGTCCTCTGTGATGTGTTATGTAAGGCATCTTAATCATTTGGCCTGGTTTCTTTGATACATAACGTTTTGTTTGTTTTGTTTTTGTCCTTTTCTTTCTCTCCCTCTCCCCTGTCACCCCCACACACATAGATAGATAGATAGATAGATAGATAGATAGATAGATAGATAGATAGATAGATAGATAGATAGATAGACAGAGATGCAGAGAATTCCTTAAATCAGTTATGTTAAAATAGTAACAGTTTTTTAACACCTGAAAGCTCTGAAGTCAGTCCATCATTGAGGCTGGATGGCTCTGCAGTCAGATGCTTCACATTGGAGAGGCTAACAACCTAGTAGTTGCTCAGTTCCCAAGGCTGTGTAACAAGACCCCATAAATTACTGTGATAGATACATTAGAGGCACCATTTTGACCTTAGAAACCAACATGCACACCTCAACGCCTGCCAAAATAGCATGAAGATTCCTCCAAAGTTCTGGGAAAATCTGTTAAAGTATTTTTGCTTTTTGGCTACTGTAGTTCTGCTTCTTGCTTATAGAAGTACAGCGACCAGAATCTAGTTTGTGCATAAAAAAGAAAGACCTGTGTGATTTGTCCAAATTCCCTGTGAGGCTACTTGTTAGCAATACAGTTTCTTTTATTCTTCAATATTGTCCATGTGGTGGTCTTTCATGGACTTACCTCACATATTTTGGGCCCCAGCAAGTTCTTCAAAGACTATTTTGAAGTTCTATCCATTTGCTCAAGAATTTCATAAATTCATTGTTTTTAATAGCTGAGTAGTACTCCGTTGTGTAAATGTACCACATTTTCTGTATCCATTCCTCTGTTGTGGGACATCTGGGTTCTTTCCAGCTCTGGCTATTATAAATAAGGCTGCTATAAACATAGTGGAGCATGTATTCTTATTACCAGTTGGAACATCTTCTGGGTATATGCCCAGTAGAGGTATTGGGTATGGACATCTTGAAATATTCCAATTCCCTACAACTTTTTTTTCCTTTTGTCCTACCACCCCAGAGGTTCCTGATGCTTCCATCCTAAAACAGGAAACTAAAAATGTCACCAGAATCTGTCACATTTGGAGGTGACTTTTTATTATTTTTTATTAGATATTTTATTTATTTACATTTCAAATGCTATCTGAAAGTTCCCTATACCCTCCCACCTCCCTGCTCCCCTACCCACCCACTCCCACTTCTCAGCTCTGGCATTCCCCTGTACTGGGGCATATAAAGTTTGCAAGACCAAGGGACCTCTCTTCCTAATGATGGCTGACTAGGCCATCTTCTGCTACATATGCAGCTATAGACACGAGCTCTGGGGATATTGGTTAGTTCATATTGTTGTTCCACCTGCAGGGTTGCAGACCCCTTCAGCTCCTTGGATACTTTCTCTAGCTCTTCCATTGGGCACCCTGTGTTCCATCCTATAGATGGAGGTGACTTTTTATGGCACTCTATGAAGAAGACACTTAAGACTGGACACAGCCATAAATCTGGTGTCAGCGATCCATATAAGATGCTACCTGGTGTAAGTCTCTGGGTGGCCACTTCTGGCTACCTTTGCTGTTTGCCTGTTTGTGTATCTTCCTGGGTATTTCTGTCCATTCTTTTAGTTGGGGAAACAGATCTAAAACGGGAAAGGGGGTGAAAATCTTAAGACACCATAGAAGTATATGTTAAAGCACATCGTAGGGTTTTATGGACACGGATGTATATGGCGTCCACATCCTGAAAACTCAGCCTGCTGTGATATTGTTTGTCCCAGTTTTGCAGTTGGGTGACACAGTGAAGGCCCCATCTTTAAACTCCTAGAACATTCAAGCCATCTGAAATATTGTGACTGGGGACCCCAACCATTCCAACAAGAGTTGACTCCTAAGCCACAAAGGAGTCTTTTTCTAGGACTGTTGAAGAAAAGCGGTTCTGATCTATTCAATACTATGCCTGCTCTCCTGGTAGTCTCCTAAGCTGCTAACATCCAGGTACACATTGTGCTCAATGAAATTGCAAAATCAAGTTCTCCAGGGAGTGCACTGACTCCCTCATAGCCCTAGAAACCAAACCATCACAACCTACCTGTGGTCATGGGACATGCAATCCTGTATATGTAAAGGCTAGGGCTTGGGAGGAAATTGAATGTTGTTATTAAGTACTGATAGAACCTGGGAAATCAGGCTATATGTAAATGTTGAGACTCAGGCAGAGAATTTACCATCCAAAAGAAACCTACCTAAGGTCATCAAGCCCATTGGCCCAAATTGGACCATCTTGGTACTCCTGGAAAATAAGCCTTATAAGGTAGCAAGCTCCCAAACTCCAACTTTCCCAGGAATTCCTTTACCAGCCACAGGATGAGAGATTAAAATTTAAGATTAAAGTAGCAGAAGCAAGCTGCTTAGTATTCAGGATGCTAGAAGGAGTAGATTAGTTTTCTTAACTATTCCCATCTGGACACAGGTAAAGACTATTCACTATGCCTGGACCCCCAACTGCAACACACTGTCAGTATTAGAATTAATCAAACAATAAACTTTACTTCCTATCCTGACAACTGCAAATGGGCCAACCTAATTTCACTCTGGGGGACCTCCAAGAAAAGGGTGCCTGCTTAATGTCACTAAGATACTCACTGGGTTGTTCCCCTTGTGCAGATTCTTGTAGCCATACAAAGCAGGTTAACTACAGCAAATGTAGTTTAGTATATTTCCAGGCCCCAGAGACTGCATGGCTTCCTTGAACTAAGGTATTATCTAAGTGTGGATCTTCTGAATGGTTTACAGTGAAGGAGATGTTGCTTCTTTGCATCCTTATGTCCCATCATGCCACGGGTATTATCTATAATGGAGAAGAGGACAGGACCCATCTAAATCTAAATTCTTGGATTCCTAATGTGTGATGAGCCATCACCAATCTCATTTTTCTATTGGTATGGGCATTAAAGGCTCCATAGCAATTGGAACCTCAGCCCTAGTCATGGGACATAAATACCTTAAGGAACTCAGTGCTCAGCTAGACATTGACCTAGACCATCTGAAAAATTCTATTTCCTGTCTGGAAGCCCAAGTAGACTCCTTGACAGAGGTTGCTGTTCAGAATTGCAGAGGACTGGACTTACTCTTTATGAAAGAAGTAGGTCTCTGTGTGGCACTGGGAGAAACATGTTGCTTCTATGCCAGCCAGTAAGGAATAGTCAGAGAAAGTTTAGCCATGGTCAGAAACAGTTTTGAAAAGAAATACATCAAGAATCTGACAACTGGCTCCAAACCCTGTCCTCCTTGTTCCTGTGGTTAAGTTCTCTGTTTATGGTCATTGCTGGGGCATTGGTCCTTTTATTCCTAGCCTTCACTATTGTACTCTGTTTGTTCAACTGCCTACTCAACTATGTAAAGCAAAGAGGAAATCCTGTTAAATTGCTGAGCTGAGGGAATGATATAACTCCATGTCCAATAATAATGAGTTCACAATTTGGCTCATGGCTATAGAACCAGTGGGGATGGTAAGAGACCCTTCAGACCATAGCACTCATAGGCTCTAACACCTGCCATAGTTCTAGGACAGTCCTCAATAAAAGGACTCTAAATATAGTAACCTTGCCTTTTGGTTCTATAGCTCAGATTCTTGCTTAGTGACATGTGTCATCCAGAACATGACTTTTGTTTATAAAGGCTTGGTGCTGTATGATTTGGGCAAGTTACAGAATAAAGACTAATGTTTGTTTTGTGTTTTGTTTCTATTTGTTTTTTGTTGGTTTTTTTGGTTTTTGTTTGTTTGTTTGTTTGTTTGTTTGTTTGTTTTATTTTTGGCTTTAAAAGTGTCTGTCTTGTGGTCTCTAATGGGCTTATCTCACAAAAGCATTGTGTTCCAGCAGTCCCTATCTGGTGCTAAAAATCTGTCATTCTCCTGGTTCTTAGAGAGCTGGTCCCCAGTCAGTGACGGAAGCCTTATTGCTGGTTTTGATATCAGTATGGAACCCACAGAAGCGATGGAGTTAATGGACTCAGCCTCTAAAGGGAAGGTCAAGTGTTCAAAAGGTAAATAGTCTTCCTTCTGTCATTTCCATCCTTTTATCTTGGGCATCTGAACAAAAGATGTCACTCACCCGCAGAATGAGTCTCCCCACATCTGTTAAAGCAAGCAGGGCAAGGTTTGGCTGAGGCTCCCTACTATGTTGATTCTAATTTATGAAAAGTTGGCATTAAAAAAAATCAACTGTCACAGAGAAAGTTGAGGAATTGTTTTGGGAGTGGTTGTAATCTGTGCTTCACCTCCAGTGCCCCTACATCTTCTCACCAAGCTTCCATAGATGTTTGTATCACAATCATTTCTGTTAAAAATCTCTTCAACTCTTTGACCATGTTTCTACTTATCATTTCACATACAAAATATGCCAACCATCCTTCATGCTTCATTGTAGAAAGAACTTTTTGAGAAGATATCCACAATCAATCTGACTGTTTTCAGTCAAAATTATAAGCACAGTCTCAAGTGAGTCAGCAGGACTCTCCGGATCTCTTTATTTTTCTTGAGGATTCACTTATCATAGCTATTTCAACCATCTGGCCTTTTATCTCTGTAGTCCTCACTCATATCTGACAAAACTTGTCTGATATTTTATGTAGAAAGCAGAAGCATCAACAAATGCATGTCCTTAAGTTTCCATCATAAAACAATTTCACCTTTGTCTCTCCTGCAACTATTTGAACAAACTCCTCTGGTTGTGCACAAAATTCCGTACCTTCCTCAGTTGGAAGAATTTCCTCTCTACTTTCAGTCCTGCTTTGTCAATGGCTTCCAATTCTTTGACTGCTTTGGTTCCTTCTGTGAGGACACAGACATGGTGTGATGCCTGTCATCTTCACAACTGGCCCTCACTTAAGGCTGCTTTCCCTCCAGCATCCATGCATTGCTATGATCAATTTTTCATGAAACTTCTGGAGAGAAGTGACCCTGTCTTACCATCTGCCATGCCATTTTCTTTTCCTTGATTTAATAAATGATCATTTGAGACAAGTTTTCTGTTCAGGCCACAAACTTCTTTTTTCAATAATATTTCCTTATGTGAAACAATCTAGTACACACCTCTTCTGACACTGCTCTACTTCATTGAGTTCCAGACTTTGTACCCCCAAACTGTTCATTTGACATGTTAGACTTACAGGGCCTCTATTAATTACTTTCCATGTTGCTGTGATAAAATGTTCTGAGCGAAGCACCTTGATGAGAACAAGGATATTTTCATTCTCAGTTTGAGAACATTGTCCATCACGGTAGGGAATTTATGTGGCAGGATCTCGGAGCATTGGCCACATTGGGTCTGGGGCCAAGAAGAATAAGATGAAAAATGTTTGTGTTCATCTGGCTTTCTGAAAATTTTTCCATGGTCCGAACCCAGGGAATGGTGTCTCCCATCTTCGGGGCATGTTTGTACCATAATTAACTTAATCAATATCCCTGACAGGCATGCTTAGAAACTTCTTCTTAGATTATTCCAGTTCTTATCATATTGATGACCAATATCACCCCTCACAGGGCCCAAAAAAAGACTTTTGATAGTCTCCTGGCCTGTATCTAGTTCTACACAGTGCTCCATCTTAGTAAAAGGCAGCACTGTGCCCCAGAATCCCATACAATCTCAACAGCCTTTATCATTTTCTTTTCAAACACCTCATATTCATATTCTCAAGGAAGCTCTAGTCAATATACTTTTAGGAAATTCATTCAATTAAATCATTAGACATAATGCTGATAATAGAAGAATTAAGAGTTGGAGAACAGAGTATGTGAAGGGATTCAGCAATGGGGAAGTTTCAGAGAGACACCTAAATATTGAATTGAGAAATTAAGAGCAATGACTACATGCTAAATTTATGTTTTCACTTCATCGATGTTTTATTTTTTGTGATTGGTTGTGGAAAAAAAAATCACAAATTGTATTTGTAATTGTGCAGCTATCATTTACTACTGAGACCATGAATTTATTAGTTAGATAATTTACATCGAATATTTTCTATAATTTTTGTTTAATTGTTTTAACTTGGAAGAGGATTTTCTATGATGATGATATACAAACAAGTAGGCAGCAGAAAAGTTCTGGTGGTACCTTAAAATCTGAAGGGGTAAACAATACACAAATGCGGTGACTCCTTAGAGTGAACAGCATTTGGACTAATTTCTAATATATATGATCTGGAAAAGCAGGTACAGAGAAAGAATTTAAAGTACAAATGAGCTACCACCACCATCTTAGCTTCCATCAACCTAGACACATGCTCTCAAACAATATTGGTGTTCTCATGGCAGTGACACCCCTATAGAGAAGAGAAACAACTCCCAGAAGCTAGAAAGGAATTTGTTCATGTGAAAGCTACTGACAACTGATGTCACTTACTAGGAAGAAAGAAATAATAATTTCCTAGCAGTAACACCATCCCCTTGCTCCTTGCTTGGTTGGAAGATTCTGAAATACCAAATTTTATTGTTCAGCATTAAATTACTCCCCCTTCCCCAACCCTCTCTGGTCCTCCTTCCCTTGTACTTCTTCAATCCCTAACATTTTTCCCTTTCTTTTACTTTCTTTATATTGATCCTTATATCAAATTATTCAAGTATAACTTACATTTCAGTATGTAGTTTAGAGCTACTGCTCACAAATTATTGGGCAAGGATATTATATATACCTGTCTTCAAAATTATTCACAGCGAGGTTAGTCACTTGTTAATTTTTCCACGTTTATTTTTTTCCTTTTTTATTATATATTTTCCTTATTTAGTTTCAAATGTTATTCTTTTTCCTGGTTTCCACTCTGAAAACCCCCTATCCTCTCTCCTTCCTCCTTCCCACCAACTCACCCATTTTTGTTTCCAGGCCCTGTCATTCCCCTACACTGTAGCAAAAAGCCTTCACAGGACCAAGGGACTAACTTCTGGCTATTATAAATAAGGCTGCAATGAACATAGTGGAGCATGTGTCCTTATTACATGTTGGAGCATATTCTGGGTAGATGCCCAGGAGTGGTATGGCTGGGTCCTCAGGTAGTACTATGGCCAACTTTCTGAGGAACCATTAAACTGATTTCCAGAGTAGTTGACCCAGCTTGCAATCCTACCAGCAATGGAGGAGTGTTCCTCTTTCTCCACATTCCTGCCAGCATCTGCTGTCACCTGAGTTTTTGATCTTAGCTATTCTTACTGGTGTGAGATAGAATCTCAGGGTTGTTTTGATTTGCATTTCCCTGATGACTAAGGCTGTTGAACATTTCTATAGGTGTTTCTCAGCCATTTCGTATTCCTCAGCAGAGAATTCTTTATTTAGCTCTGTACCTGCTTTTTAAAAGGGTTATTTGGTTCTCTGGGATCTAACTTCTTTAGTTCTTTGTATACTTTGGATATTAGCTTTCTATTGCTAAAGGTCATTTCCCAATCTGTTGGTTGCTATTTTGAACTACTGACAGTGTCCTCTGTATTACAGAAGTTTTGCAATTTTATGAGGTCTCATTTGTCAATTCTTGATCTTAGCACATAAACTGTTAGTGTTCTGTTCAGGAAATTTTCCCTTGTGCCCATGTGCTCAAGGCTTTTTCCCACTTTCTTTTCTATTAGTTTGAGTGTATCTGGTTTATGTGGAGGTCCTTGATCCACTTAGACTTGAACTTTGTACAAGGAGATAAGAATGGATCAATTCTCATTCTTCCACATGCTAACTGCCAGTTGAATCAGCACCATTTGTTGAAAATACTGTCTTTTGTCCACTGGATGGTTTTAGCTCCTTTGTCAAAGATCAAGTGACCATAGGTGTGTGGGTTTGTTTCTGGGTCTTCAGTTCTATTCCATTGATCTACCTGCCTGTCACTTGTACCAATACCATGCAGTGGGCTTTTTTGTTTGTTTGTTTGTTTGTTTGTTTGTTTGTTTTGGTTTGGTTTAGTTTGTTTTGGTTTGTGGTTTTTGTTTGTTTGTTTGTTTGTTTGTTTTTTATCGCTATTGCTTTGTAGTTCAGCTTGAGGTCAGGGATGGTGATTCCCCCAGAAGTTGTTGTTATTGTTAAGAATAGTTTTCCCTATCCTAGGTATTTTGTTATTCCAGATGAATTTGCAAATTGCTCTTTCTAACCCTGCAAACAAGTGATTTGGAATTTTGATGAGGATTACATTGACTCTGTAGCTTGTTTTTGGCAAGATAGCCATTTTGACTATGTTAATCCTGCCAATTCATGAGCATGGGATATCTTTCCAACTTTTGAGATCTTCTTCAATTTCTTTCTTCAGATACTTGAAGTTCTTGTAATACAGATCTTTTACTTGCTTAATTAGAGTCACACCAAGGTATTTTATATTATTTATGACTATTGAGAAGGGTGTTATTTTCCTACTTTCTTTTATAGCCTGTTTATCCTTTGAGAAGAAGAAGGCCATTGATTTGTTTGAGTTAATTTTATATCCAGTTTCTTTGCTAAAGTTGTTTATCAGGATTAGGAGTTCTCTGGTGGAATTTTTGGGGTCACTTAAGTATACTATCATATCATCTACAAATAGTGATATTTTAACTTCTTCCTTTTCAATTTGTATTCCTTTGATCTTTTTTTGTTGTCTAATTGCTCTGGCTAGGACTTTAAGTACTGTAATGAATAGGTATGTAGACAATGGGCAGCCTTATCTAGTCCCTGATTTTCTTGGGATTGCTTCAAGTTTCTCTCCATTTAGGTTGATGTTGGCTACTGATTTGCTCTATATTGCTTAGATATGGACTTTGAATTTCTGATTTTTCCAAGACTTTTATCATGAAGGGGTGTTGGATTTTGTCAAATGCTTTCTGAGTATCTAATAAATGATCATATTGCTTTTTTTTTTCTTTGAGTTTGTTTATATAGTGGATTATGTTGATGGTTTTCTATATATTGAACCATCCCTTGTCCCTGGGACGAAGCCTACTTGATCATCATGGATGATCGATCGTTTTGATGTGTTCTTGTATTTGGTTTGTGAGAATTTTATTGAGTATTTTTACATCGCTATTTTGTGTCATAGTTTGAGGAGTATAGGTGTTAGGTCTTCTTTGAAGGTCTGGTAGTACTCTGCACCAAACCCATCTGGTCCTGGGCTTTTTTTGGCTGGGAAACTATTAATAACTGTTTCTATTTCTTTAGGGGATATGGGAATGTTTAGATCATTTATCTAATCCTGATTTAATTTTGGTACCTGGTATTTGTCTAGAGAATTTTCTATTTCATCCAGAATTTCCAGTTTTGTTGAGTATAGGCTTTGGTAGTAGGATCTGATGATTTTTTAGTTTTCCTTGGTTCTGTTGTTATGTCTCCCTTTTCAGTTCTGATTTTGTTAATTAGGATACTGTCCCTGTGCCCTCTAGTTAGTCTGGCTAAGG
Source organism: Mus minutoides (assembly GCA_902729485.2). Classification (NCBI taxonomy): domain Eukaryota; kingdom Metazoa; phylum Chordata; class Mammalia; order Rodentia; family Muridae; genus Mus; species Mus minutoides. The sequence continues at coordinate 18,150 of CACVCL010031442.1, forward strand.
GTTTATCTATTTTGTTGATTTTCTCAAAGAACCAGCTCCTGGCTTCGTTCATCCTTTGTATAGGTCTTTTTGTTTCTACTTGGTTGATTTCAGCCCTAAGTTTGATTATTTCCTGCTCTCTACTCATCTTGGGTGAATTTGCTTCTTTTTGTTCTAGAGCTTTCAGATATGCTCTCAAGCTGCTAGTGTATGCTCTCTTCAGTTTCTTTCTGGAGGCACTCAGAGCTATGAGTTTTCCTCTTAGGACTGCTTTCATTGTGTAACATAATTTTGGGTATGTTGTGACTTCATTTTTATAAAACTCTAAAAGTCTTTAATTTCTTTCTTTCTTTCTTCCTTGATCAAGTTATTATTGAGTAGAGTATTGTTCAGCTTCTTGTGTATGTGAGATTTCTATTGTTTATATTATTATTGAAGACCAGCCTTAGTCCATGGTGATCTGATAGGATGCATGGGATTATTTCAATCTTCTTGTATCGGTTGAGGCCTGTTTTGTGACTGATTATATGTCAATTTTGGAGAAGGTACCATGAGGTGCTGAGAAGAAGTTATATTCTTTTCTTCTAGGATAAAATGTTCTATAGATATCTGTTAAGTCCATTTGGTTCATAACTTCTGTTAGTTTCACTGTGTCTCTGTTTAGTTTCTGTTTCCATGATCTGTCCATTGATGAGAATGGGGTATTGAAGTCTCCCACTATTATTTCATGTGGTGCAATGTGTGCTTTGAGCACACAATGCTGGGTCCTGTTTACATATCCAGTATGTTAGTTTATGTCTTTTTATTGGGGAATTATGTTATTGATATTAAGGAAAAAAGATTGTTGCTTCCTTTTTGTTGTTGTTGTTGTTAGAGCTGAAATTATTATTATTATTATTTTGTTGCTATATTCTTTTTGGTTTGTTAAAAGATTATTTTCTTGCTTTTTCTAAGGTGTAGTGTCCTTCCTTGTGTTGGAGTTTTCCATTTATTTTCCTTTGAAAGGCTGGATCTGTGGAGAGATATTGTGTAAGTTTGTTTTTGTCATGAAATACCTTGGCTTCTCCATCTATGGCTATTGAGAGTTTTACTGGGTATAGTAGCCTGGACTGGCTTTTGTGTTCTCTTAGGGTCTGTATAATGTCTTCCTAGGATCTTCTTGCTTTCCTAATCTCTGATGAGAAGTCTGGTTTAGTTCTGATAAATCTGCCTTTATATGTTACTTGATCTTTTTCCCTTACTGCTTTTAATATTCTTTGTTTTGTACATTTGGTATTTTGATTATAATGTGACTGGAGGAATTTCTTTTCTGATCCAATCTATTTACTGTACTGTAGGCTTCTTCTATGTTCATGGGCATCTCTTTCTTTAGGTTAAAGAAGTTTTCTTCTATAATTTTGTTGAAGATATTTCTGGCTCTTTAAGTTGGAAATCTTAGCTCTCTTCTATACTTATTATCCTTTGATTTTTGTCTTCTCATTGTGTCCAGGATTTCCTGGATATTTTGTGTTAGGATCTTTTTGCATTTTTTTTTATTGTTGTATCAATGTCTTCTATGGTATCTTCTGTGCCTCATATCCTCTCTTCTATCTCTTATATTCTGTTGGTGATGCTGTCACTTATGACTCCTAATCTCTTTCCTAGGTTTTCTATTTCCAGAGTGGTCTCCCTTTGTGATTTCTTTATTGTTTCTACTTCCATTTTTAGATACTGGATGGTGGATGGTTTTCTTCAATTACTTTACTTGTTTCATTGTGTTTTCCTGTAATTCTTTAAGGGATTTTTGTTCCTCTTTAAGGGCTTCTACCTGTTTACCTTTGTTCTTCTGTATTTCTTTAAGGGAGTTATTTATGTTCTTAAAATCCTCCATTAGCATTATGAGATGTAATTTTAAATCCACATCTTGCTTTTCCAATTTGTTGGGGTATCCAGGACTTGCTGCTCCACTGTTCCTGCACCCCATGTGCTCCTCACCACCCTGCTCTACACAGTTATTGGAGAGAAAGTGACAATCTCACCACCGAGCCTGGGAGTGAAAGCACTCCTTGGAGAAGAGGTCTCTTCTCCTTGTGGGACCGGTGCACAGTGGGCTGTGGAGCAGCCTCAGCTCAGGGGTGCAGATGGTGGACAGAAAGCATCCTTTCCTAGCTGCTATACTGTTCCTGTGTTCTGTGTGCTCCTGGCTGGCACCGCTTCACACAGTTATTGGAGGGAAAGTGACTATCTCACCTCTGAGCCTGGGAGTGAAAGCACTCCTGGGAGAAGAGGTCCTTCCTGGCTGGACCTGTGCACAGTGGGCTGTGGAACAGCCTCAGCTTGCAGGTGCAGATCATATAATTTTCTATTAAGAAGACACCAATCTCAACTTAGCTAGATGTTTGGAAGGAACCCTAAGCTGATTTCTGAAATTCCTTTCTCTGTATAAAAAACATCTTTTTAATACATTATCCTATGAGCACTTTCATGGCCCCCTCAGGCTCTGCCTTACCTCTTTAAGTTAGAGAGTGAGTGCCTACTCATGCTTTGGGTTCCCTTCTATATCACACAAAATGGGAAATATATCATCTTATATATCTAAAATGAAACAGACCAGGACAAGCCTACACCTCTTTTATAAGTAAACTATAGGACAATCACATACGACATTATTTTGGTTTATTTCTCCAATATTTCTTACCTTTATTTCTTAGATTCAAAATTATCCTTGTGAATGATCACTTTACATATTTTTCAGTTTATTTCTTGTTTCAGATTAGCAGGCAAACATAAATCCACAGCATCTTTTGTTCCATTATTTCTTTCTTCTAATTATTAATTATGTGTATATGTGTTTGTGCCCGTGTATGGATATGTGCTGATGTAAAGAAGTCATTGGATCCCCTGCAGCTGGAATTACAGGTGGTTGTAAACCATCCAACATGGATGTTGGAAGCAAAGTTAGGTCCTCTAGAAGAGCAATATACACTCTTCTCCACCAAACCATCTCTCTAATTATGAAAGTAGAATTCCTTATCTTGACCTTTTTCTCCACCCCCCAACTACCCACTCAGCATTCAAACTTGAATGTCTAACAGACATTCTAAAGGCATCATCCACACAGATTAATTCTTTCTTCCTTACAAATACAGTTATTCAAGCCAAATAATTAGTCATTCTCTTATTTCACAGACTATGCATCACCAAATACTCTTAATTCCACCTTCCAATATATTCCAAACTCATTGATACTGCTTTGTTCTAGAGTGAAAGCATATTACTGCAATAGCTCAGAGCAGGACCTGACAGGGATGGAAGAAAGTGCACATGGTGTGATAAATGAGGAGAGAATTTAAGGAGATTAATTTTAAAAGGCAAAGATAAGAGTAAGAAAACAAAAATAGAAGCAATCTATAATACAGAGCTAGTAATGATGGGAAGTGATTTCTATCCTAAAATACTATAGGGCAAAGAGGGGAAGAGGAAAAGTTCAGGAGCATAAACAGCTAGCTGTGGCCATTGGTAGAGTGATGCAGCCAGATATTCAGCAACATGGCTGCCAGGAAGCTGGAGAATTAAATAAGCCAACCCCACTTCTCAATTCGGTTTCATGCTGATAGCTCTGAGCTGAGCTCAGCTGAAAGCTAAAGGCTGAAAAACCTTTTCAACACAGAACATAAAAGACAGCTTCTAGAGACCCATTTAAAGTCTGCTAGAGGATGAGTCTGCAAGAGCAAAAAAGATGATACTGAGACCAGCACAGTGGTCTCCTCATTCTATTCAAGCCCTCTACAGACTATCCCCTGTATCCAAAGGGACCCATTGAAAAATATCAATCTATTTATGTCATCCCAGGGCTTAAAATGCTGAAATGGCTTTTCTTGACATGTAGAATAAATAAAATGTAAAACTGTTACTGAGATCTGAAGTTTTTCCATGAGCTCATCCTTGGCAGCTTTTCCAGAGCAATCTCTAATTACTTGCTGTGTCTCATAGTCTGCTGCACCTGGGATGGCCCTTGCTGCTGTTACTCAGCTCTCCAAATGTCCTCACACTTTGCACTTGTTCCCTCTGCTGAAAGTTCTTCTACATCCCTTCAGCTTCGTCTTTGAGAGGTCTCCTCAAGTTTGCTCATTTACTGTGTTGATTGGTTTTACATCAACAAGTCAGTGTTTACATTTACAAGTCAGAGTTGTTTTGGAAGAGCTCAATTGAGCTGATATCCTCACTATATTGGCCCGAGGATGAGCCTGTGGAGCACTTTATTGATTAATAACTGATGGAGGGAGGGCCTAACCCCTGTGGGCAGAGCTACTGCTGGGTTGGCGGTCCTGCTTTATGTAGGAAAGCAAGCCTAGCTAGGCCCACTCCTCCTCCAAGGATTCTGTGTTAACTCCTCCCTCCCAGTTCCTGCCTTCCCTCAGTGTTGCAGCAAACCTGAGAGTTGTAAAATATAATAAACCCTTTCCTCTCCAGGTTGCTTTTAGACATGGTGTTTTATCACAGTAATAAAAACACAAGATGCTTACCAGTTGTAGCTTTATTATTCTGTCTCGTTACTTTCTTCTATTTTATAGTCCATCATAGTGATCACTATCTTTTGCTTATTACCTTCCTTCCTCAGTTAACTATAAACTTCCTCAAAGGGAAATGCTTTGTTTTTAATCGTTTCTGTGTCCTTGGGTATAGAGGAGATAGCATTGTAGTACATAAACAAGTGCAAACTGAATGCTTAGAGCTGTGTCAGATGAAGCTTTTGCTATTTTTCTGTCATGAGAGATTTTGCTAATGTTCATTCCAGCTTCATCTTATTGTGTAAAACTGTGAGGTTTTTTGTTATTTTATGGCTGAAAATATTAATAGATATAGTTGTTCACACTGGTTGTTTTTAACAAAGTTATTCAAGTGTTTTAAATAAGAAAACCTAGGTTCTCTCTGTACTGGAGGATGCACTGGTTGGTGGCCACAGAGCAGCCCATGTATGGCCTTTGGTTGGTGGCTTAGTCCCTGGGAACTCTGAGGAGTTTAGAGGGTCAATACTGTTGTTTTTCCTATGGGGTTGCGACCCCTTTCAGCTTCTTCAGTCCTTCTCCTAACTATTTCATAGGGGTTCCATGGCTCAGTGCAGTGATTGGCTCTAAGAATATGCATCTATCTAAGTCAGGTACTGGCAGAGCTCCTCAGGGCTGCATGCCAGGTTCCTGTCTGCAAGCACCTCTTGACATCAGCAATAGTGTCAGGGTTTGGGGTCTTCAGATGGGATGAATGTTCTTGTCATATAGACTTTCTACTATGATAGACTGTAGTCTGCCATTGTGAGTTAAAATGAGCCTTTTACCCTCTAAGTTACTTGCTGTTAGGCACTTTATCACAGCAACAAAAGTGAAAGGAGGGTATCAGGATTGGATCCTTCTGAAAACTGTCAGGAGGATGTCTTCTGTGCTTCTCCCTGTTCATATCATATGATAGTTTTCTGGAAATCTTTGGTTTTCCCTGGTTCCAGTTATATGGCTCTGCTTTCAAATTTCCTGTTGTTGCAAGCACATAGACATATTCAATCAGTCAAACTACATCTGTATAAGGTCATCGTGAGTAACCTAATTACCTCTAAAATGACTGTTTTAAGTGGTTATATTTTGATGTATTCAAGGTGAGAATATCAACACATGAATTTGAGGAACCACAATTCAATTCACAAAGGTTTTCAATATTGTCATACGACTCAAGTATATAAAAATTTAGAAGAAAAAATCAACACGTTAAGTGTTTTAGCTATTTCTTTTGAAGTATTTAAATGTTTGAAAGTTAAAATAATTTCTATATCTTCTTTATTCATACACTTCATTGACATTATGTGACATTTACAACTGTTTTGTCCCAGCTGCTTCTTCTTTCCCTCTTTACCCCTCTCTCTTGATTCCCCTCCCTTCTTCATACAAAGTCACCCTATTACTACCATTCCTTTGTAGCTATATGAGAATATGCTGTACTCATGATATTCTATTTAGCACTAAATTCAAGAATTCTAAAACTCTCTAAACTTAACTGTAAAAACCAGACAGATTCACTTTACACTCAAATGAGTAAATCAGTTCTAATGTAATAACTGTTAGTTAACAAAATACATTCAGTTTCTCTAATGATCTCTGCAAGAGGTACACAAAACTCTCAGTGCAGCCTCATGCTGACCCCTTCCACTCTAACATTTAACTCTAACATCCCTTTTTCATAGCAAATTTTGTAATCACATCAATCATCCCAAAATCTCTTCATATTTTGTAATTCTTTCATTTATTGCCATAACATTAACCAGTTTCACTTGGAAACTCTCCTGCTATGAACCGAGACCTGGACAGAGCACAAAGAAGTCTCCATTTTAATGCAACCCTGTCCCTAAGCAACACCCTTCAAGCTTTCTGTCACTGTGTTCCTTCTCTGAGGGGCATTTGGGGTGACAAGACCCTTTCTCCACAAAGGGCAAGATTTGGATCACCTTCCTGGTTCAGATTTTTAAAGTCTCAATCTGGTCCTGTGCTTGGATCTGCCTCCTCCGTCTGGACTCACGCTCTGTTCTCATCAGATTCCGTGAACAGCTTCGCAAACTCAACAGCATTCCCATGGAGGTGGTTTTTATATAGCCCTCAATGGCGCCAGAGCTGTCAGTATTTCTCCGCAATATCTGCTTTGCAAATTTTATTCAAGATTACCTGCTGAATATATCCTGCAAGTGTTTTGCTACTGAGGGACAACAGCAGCAGATTGCCCAAGCCTCATGCTGTCTTCCATAATCAAAGCTGGCGGTGTAAAAGCAGGGGCTGTTTTTCCACTCATGAGAAACCCTTCACAGACAGGCTGTAAGCAGCCTGGGCGGTGTTGGTGTGACCCAGCCTCTCTTTCCTGCCTACGCCTTAGGATTTTTAGCTTGTTACTTTGCTCACGTGTTCCATGTCTCTAAATGTGTTGCTAGAGGTCTTGGAACTTGATTTTGGTTCAATTTTCACATAGGTGAAAGTTGCTGGTTTTGAGTTGAGTTTGTTTTGTTAGCTTGAGTAATGTTGTCCATACAGAGAAATACACTTATATGAACAATCCAAATGGCTCTGACAAATTAAACACCTCTATCAAAATACAGACGCTATGCTATGTGCTGAAAAGATGGCTCAGCTATGAAGAATGCACAGCGCTTTTGCAGGAGACCTGAGTTCAGTCCCCAGAACACCAGTCAGGTGTCTCCCAAAGGTCCGTATCATAAATGATACATGTTTTAAATGAGAAATAGAAGTTATGAATTTGAAGAACACTGAAGAATATGTGGGAAGTTTTGGTTTTGAAGAAAGAAAAGAGACAAATGATGTAATTATAACCTTAAAACGTTAAAGAAATAATTGTAAAAAGATGCATACTGCACCATGCCATTTAGTGTCTATGACCTTCAACCACTAAACCCCACACCTCATAGGCAACTACTGTCTTTATTTCTGTCTCCATATCTTGAACCTTCCTTCTATAAATTTAATCAAATTCCATGTGTGCTCTCTATGCTGTGTTATTTGTGTCTGATTTCTTTTGTCATAAGTCTTGAGATTTATCAATATTACTGTATCTGTCGGTAGTTATGTCTTCTTATTGTATATATGATTGTTTGCTTAGCCACTCTCTCACTGATGGGCTTTTGGGTGGCATCCAGATTAGGACAACTATAAATGAAGTTTTTATAAGTATTCTTGCAGAAAATTCTTTTTAATCTTTGCTGGATCTCTGTAAATATGTAGTGATTGATGAACTACAGGTATTTAGTTCTTGTTTCACTTTTGAATCAACTTGCCAAAATTTCCAAAGGAAATACAGAATTCTTTCCAGCAATGCATGAGAATCGAGATTTACTCATGTTTGATGTCACCTGTCTTTAATTTTTTTCCTTTGAAGCAGGTGTGTAGAATGTGATTTTAGCACGTATAATTTTCATCTGTACTTCTCAGATGATGATAAGAAGATTTTAGATGCCTTTTCAATCTGTATGTTTCCTCTAACACTTTCTTTACTTTCTTTATTATTGTTTTTCTCATTTTGTATTTATTTCTATGAGGTCCTTAGAGTGATTTGGATGTAGGTACTCTCTCAGGTCTACATGCATTCCATTCTGCCTTCAGTCTATTTGCTGTCTGTGTTGTCTTTCTCTTGATAGATTGATGTTTTTATATTTTCATGTAGTCTGATTTACTCTTTTCTGTCCATCCTTTGATTTGATAGCTGAAGGGTCAGCCCAAGGTGGCCTGAAATTCAAGCCTTGAAACTCTTTTTTCAGTATTCCTTACTTCACCTACCAAGTGGTGTATCTCAGCATCCCCAGGTGTGATACTCTCCATGCTAAGAAACATTTGCTGAGTCCATTGCAAAATATGAATTTCCTCATATTTATCTGCAGTAAGGTTTTAAAATATAGATTTTATATTTACAGGAGCATAACAAAAACAAAAGCCTTACAGAGGAGTAAAAGCAAAATCCCTTCAAATTAAAATGAATCCAGAAACAGAGAAATGAACTTTTCTGGTTAAGGGGTGATGTAGGACTTGTGTTTAATCTTATTTATAAGACTGATGCAATTTAGCACCATTTATTAAAAACAAATTATTAAAAATTATCTTCTATTCTTATTGACAGTCTTTGGAAAAAACAACGAACTGTGTGTGCATGATGCTATTTTGAATTCACTTCTCATTTACACCAATGTATTAGTCCACCCACTCGTCCTGATTACTACAGATTGGGAATAAGTCTGAAATGAAGCGATATGTATAATTCATCTCTGCTCATCCTTTTCAAGTTTGTCTGAGTTATTCTAAGATATTTGCATTTTGATATACATCCTAAAATTGGCTAGTCAATTTTCTTTAATTAAAAAAATACTACTTGGATTCTGATTGGAGTTTAAAAAAAAATCAGACATGAGCACTGAGGTCAGAATTGTTGGCAGAGACTTAGAAGACTCCACTGCAACTCAGGGGCTAAGCAAGAGCCAGGCATGGACTACACAGGAAACCCTTGTCTCAAAACAGAACAAAACAGACAGAACAGAGAATGAAAATCAGAGTTTGAATTCTGATTATTATTTTTGTGCATCTGAAAATAATCAGAGATCTCTCATCTTGGAAATGCAGGAAAAAAAAAAAAGACTTTCTTTTTCCTGAGGTTTTGCTTTGGGTATGAACCTTGAACTCAGGAACTATTTTCCTGCTGGGAAAGCAGCTTGCCCATTATAGTGTTAAATCTCTGTCCCCTTTCCACCACTTTTTGTAACTTCTATGCTTGAACTCCTCTGGCCCAGGCAGGCCTGGAGCCTGCATTCATTTGATTTCAACCTCCCAAACTGGTGTTAGAATGCTGTGTCAGCAGCCATGATTTGCTTTTAATTTTTTTTTTATTAAACTAATTATTTTATTTATTTACCTTCTAGCCATTGCCCCCACTCCAGGTCCCTCCCCCCCTTGCCTCCTGGAGGATGTCCCCCACCCCCACTATTCCCTTTCCTGGGGACCTCAAGTCTCATCTCCCACTGAGGCAACAGGCAGTCCTGTGCTATATATATGCCAGGGGCCCTGGTACCAGCCTGTGTATGCTTCTGGTTGGTGGCTCCTTCTCTGGGATCTCTCAGGAGTCCATGCTAGTTGAGACTACAGGACTTCCTATGTGGTCACTCTCCCCGTCAGCCAATCTTTAATTTCTATGATTAACCTCCTTTAATCATGACATATTATGATTTTATATATTTCTGGATTTAATCACTTTTCTAATGATTTATTTACTAATATTCCTATAGATTTTCTTATAAAGTTGTTACCAGCTTTTTATACTAGTAACATTGAATGTAGGTGGGAAGCAAGCCTTGTTCTAGCTTGGTTTTTTTTTTTTTTTTTTTTTTTTTTTTTTTTTTTTTTTTTTTTTTTTTTTTAACGTGTTACAGGAGTATTGTTTCTTAGAAAGAGGTTTTGTAACTTAAAAATGATGTGAGATGAATAAAATTTGGTCTTTAATAGGTACAAAAAACCCTGTCCTTTGCATGCTAATTTTGGTGATTTGAAGCTTTTTGAAAAAATTTCTAATTTATCTACGTTGTAAATAGGTTTCTTGGTTTTACTCTTTTGTTTTATGAGCTATGATATAATGTGTTTGAGGCTTGACTTAGAACTCCCTATGTAGGACCTGATGGTCTTGACATTCTGATATTCTCTGCCTCCTAAATTCCATGCCTGCATCATCGTGGGATGCAGGCTTTCTGCATGCTGGGCAAACATTCTATCAACTGAGATGTAACACTAGTCCCACTACTGTGGATTTAATTTTTATAATATTTATTGTTTTACTAGTTGACAAGTCTTCTGTGGCTTTTTCTATTTATTTAGGTAGAAATTCATACAATTTTACACTGTTCCTTTTATCTAATATAAATTTAAAATAATACATATATTATCTATATTTATTTATAAAATACTACATATATTTATAATATATGTATCATTTAGAGTTGTTTCTTACAAATTTTGATAGGATTTCATTATTATTCCATTCAAACAACTTATTCAATTATGTTTTATTTTATATTATATTTAGAAGTATTTGACTGATGTTCAAATACTTGAAGTTTTCTAAAAATGCTCATGTTGCTGAAATATACTTCATTTTCATTCTTGTTAAAGAGCATGCTCTTTATTATTTTAATACTTTCAGTTGTGACTAACTCTATGGCCTAGCAAATGATGTAGTTTGTTAAATTTTTCACTGAAAAAATGATGTCCTTTTTGAGGGATAGTGTGTTACATGGATGTCCATAAAACTGGGACAGCGAGTGTGTGTGTGTTTTCTACTCCATATTCCTGTTTTATCTCTGTTCTTTTATCATTTCCTGAGAGAAGGTTGTTAAAACCCCTGACAGGGATCACTGGGGTGAGAACTCAAGTCCAATACCAGTTACTCCATCACAGCTAGAAACAGGAATTACCACACGTATTTTAATGATCTTTGAACCATCTCAGAATAGGACCATAATTTTCCCTATAAACTGTGGGATATCCATATTTTAGGTTATAAAATTATCTAGTCAAGAATCTTAGGTCAAAAATTATCTAGTGACTGAACTAATAACACTTTCCATATTTTTTGTCAAATTTCTCCACTTTAAAGTTATTAAACTTCCTTAGACCTCACTGATCTATCTCCATTATCATACTGAATACCCCATATTTATGGAGTACAGAGCTGCATTTCATTGCCTTAAGGTGATTGGCATATCTAAATTATTTTGAATTATTTTGCATGGGATATTTGTGTCTTCCCTTTATTTCCACAACCAATAACTAATTCATACTACTCAAGAATATATGTAGTAAAGTTTGGATTAAAATGTAATAGTACTACTTCATTTTGTTGCTAAAAGTTCTCCAGCTTTGGCTTTGAAGAGACTAAAATGAGAGGAAAATTAAAATGACAAAAAATTAATATCTTTTAATTTCTCTTCTTAATTACAGGTATATCTTGGTGAAGGAAGAAGAATATAAGACCATAACCTAAATAAATTATCAACCCCATTGGATTGAGACAAAGAAGCCTCTGCTCCAACCTTGTATATTTTGCAGTCCTCAACTCTAACCCCATCTCCTTCTGTTTCTTCATTTGAAAGTAGTCTTCAAGGTCAATGGTACAAATCAGAACAGACACACACTTACCCCACCTGCCACTATCCCAGCCTCTGGGTAGTAGAGTCCTTCAAATATCCAGCAATCATGTACCAGCCTACTTAGGATGGGAAAGTCTCTTCACCTGAGTCTTGAGCCCCGGGGCAGACTTTACAGCTGATGGAGACCTCTGCTGATCCAAGGGAGGAGTCAGGAGAGTGAAAGTGTGGCCTAGACTATTGCTAGACTAACACTGGCTTGTTTTCAGGTACATGTGTAAGGTCAGAAGTGAAGTGGGTTAAAGCCAAGAGTAGAAAGTTGTTACAGGCTGCAAACCTTGGTCAGACTGCAGACCTTGCTCTTTATGCAGCCTGAGGAATCCAAGAGGATAGTTTGCTTTCAAACCTGACTTCTTGGTCACAAGGTATATTTGCCAATTGAGAAATATTCTACAGATTTTATTTCTTAGTGTGGCGGATAACATTTAATTCTTTAAACATCTCGTTTGTGAGTATGCATACATACATACATACATACATACATACATACATACACTTACCTTTAATGTAGACGTATAGTACTGACAACCTGGAAATGAGTTTTAAATTCTGGCTCATCCATAAATCAGTCCATTTATATTTGTGAAAATAAGAAAATTTACTTCTGTTTTAGTATTTATGTCACTTATCGGACATATTACTTGTCTATACCTCTGGGTCTTAGTGTTTGAATTTAAAGTTTGTATCTGGTGACCATTATAATTCATTGGGATTTTTTTTGTTGTTTTTTTGGGTTTTTTTGTTTTGTTTTGTTTTGTTTTTCTATTAAGGCTAGCACAGTTGCAGACACTTTCTTAAAAGGCAGCATTATCAGAGTAATGGCTTAGGCCAATAAAAGTTAACTCGCTTTAAATTGAGTTCCTTTCCCCCTGTGGTATCCTCACTGCAGGTTCAGGCACCTGATGACTTAGTTTTGTTCTAATGTTAACATTATGTCTGCGGGAGGGGGGGGGG